>PVIC010035524.1:0-19003 GCA_004025085.1 Thryonomys swinderianus | reverse complement strand
GCAGGTCTCTTTCTATTATCTGGGGCCCCTTGGAAGCAGCACTTTCCTGGGGGGTCCTCCTTGAATCTGTAATAACCCTTGAGAGTTCTCACTCCTGACACATCATGGTAGGTATTTGAGCAGAATAATCACATCATGTTTGTTACCATAATACAATAAATGCCAATATCAGTATTAAACACAGTAAATAAGATAAAAAGGTTTGTTAGATTCTATAGTGGATACTTTGAACTTATGAGTTACCTCTATGTCTGACTCCTCACTGCACAGCTCTGGGATATAGTGGGCTGGTGGGCGGCCTTCAGTCCACTGGAAATGGACTGCACCCTGCAGCCGGGTGCGCGTGCTGCTCCCTCAGTCCACCGGAAGCAAGGCACGGCAGGGCCGCATCCGCTGGGTCCGGTCCGCCCGCCGCTGGTTTCTCAGTCCACTGGACACACGGCACGGCGTGCCTGGAGCTGCTGAGTCCGGTCCGCCCACCGTTCGTTCCCCATTCTGCCGGACACACGGCACGGTGGGCCCGGAGCTGCTGGGTCCAGTCCGCCCGCCGCTCGTTCCTCAGTCCACTGGAAACACGGCACAGTGGGTCCGGAGCTGCTGGGTCCAGTCCGCCCGCCACACGTTCCCCAGTCTGAAAAACACATCTTCTTTATCCAGTCTCCAGTTGATGGGCATCTGTGTTGTTTCCAAGATTGGGCTATCACAAACTGAGCTGCTATAATCATGGGTGCACATATGTCTTTGCGATATGATTCTTTCAATTATTTTGAGTATCTTCCTAGCAGGGGAATAGCTGGGTCAAATGGGACCTCTATTCCTAGTTTTCTGTGGAATCTCCAAATAGATCTTTACAGTGGTTGCACAAATCTACATTGCCACCAACAGTGGAGGAAGGTTCCTTTCTCCCTGCAGCCTCACCAGCATTTATTGCTGGTTAATTTCACAACAGCAGCCATTCTTTGTGGAGTGAGGTGAAATCTCAGTGTTGGTTTCAACAGCATCTCTCGAGTGACCAGTGATGTTGAACATTTCTTCATATGCTTCTTGGCTACTTTGACTTCTGCCTCTGAGAAGTGTCTGTTCATTTCTGATGCCCATTTTAGAAATGGATCTTTAAACTTGGGAGGACTTTTTTTTTAAAGTTCTTTATATATTCTAGATAGTAGCTCTTTGTCTGAGAAACAGCTAGTAAAGATTGAGAAGTTTGAGCCATTTATGTGCAAATGAGCACACCTTGAGGAGACACTAATAAGTGAAATAAATAGGTCACAGATATGTAAATACCATATCTTTTCTCTGGTATGAGAACCTTAGATGTAAATGAGTTGTAGAATGTATGATAGATTTTATGAAATAGAAAATATTCAAAGGGAATGTGATAGAGGAAAATAATGAGGGGGAAGAATAAATATGATTTGAAAAGAAAAAAGCGCATGTATATAGGGGGTGCGGGGTTGTAGGCTGGGTAGAGATATGGGTAAAAATGAGAATTAATGTGTCATATACTGTACAAATTCCCCAAAGTTGAGTGTGATTGTGAGCTATACATAAAATGTGCCAATAAAAAATTCAATTTTTTAAAAAAGTAAATAAACCTTTCTTTCCTCAAGTGGTTCATCTTAGATATTCATCACATCAGTGAAAACTGACTACCACAGCCACTTTCTAGCTGAATACCATGTGATTCCAGAAGAACAGAAGTCCTGAGCTGCACTCTCATTGGAAATATGAAAGGGGAAGACAATGTACACATTCCCTCTCAGCTGTTAGGACAGGAAGACTGTTAATAACCGATTAGCTCAGGTCTCTGTTATGTGTCTCTGTCTACCCTAGGGCGATAGAGGTTTTCCAGAAGGGAAGCCAACCAAGAGTTGGAGCAAAGAGTGAGGGAGCGGAGGGGAAAGGAATGAAAAAATAAGAGTACATCCTGAAGGTGCATTCATTTGATGACTCAAATGACTCAAACTTATCATTCTCTATGGCACAGATCTGTAAATATTATGTCTTTTCTCTAGGCATGAGAAAATGCAAGTGAGCTCTAAAATATATGGTAGATACTGTGAAATAGAAAATATTCTAAGGGAAATGGGGTGTAGGGGAAACAAGGGGAAGAAAAAATATGATGGTTAATTTAAAAAAGGAATTTTTTAAAAATATAGGAGTGGGGGTTGTAGGGTGGGTGGAGGAATGGGAAAAATGAGAATGAAATTGTGTCATATGCTGGTACAAATTCTTAATATTGTGTGTGATCACCATGTGTATATATAATGTACCAGTAAAGATTCAAATAAAAAAGAATTAAGATGTGTTATGTTCATGTATCAACTCCCTATGAATAATGTAATTATTATGTCCTGCAAATACGTGCTAATAAAAAATAGTAGGGAATTTTTCCATGGATTAGAATTTAAGGATGGAGGAGAGCATGAACTGATTGAAACTAGAGTTAACAATCAAGAGCAGAATGTGAAAAGACTGTGGAAAAGGCAGCTGAACACGCTCACCATTCTGAAGGAAGTAGGAAAGGCAGGACATAAACTTGTGGAAAACATTTTCTTCCTGATTTAGTATCTATAAAAAAAAAATCTTCAGAAAGTGAAATGCAGGTTGAAGGATGAAATTCAGTAATGTGTGTTTGGTAATATTCCTGAATAATTTGTAGTTATTGGTGAGTTTAATAAAAGTTTCTGTTTTTTTCCTTTCTTTCTGTTTTTATTTTTTTTCTGATCCTCTCTTCTCCATCTACCCTCCTCTTCTTTCTCCTCATCCTTCTCTCTCTTGTCCTTTTTTCTTCCATATTTTCTTCATAGAGAAAAAATAGAAGATCATACAATCATAAATACTCCAGAAATTCTAGCTTCATTTACTATTATCCTAGAACTAAATAGAAATAATGTTACAAAAACTGAATTGAAGCTGAGTATTTTTGTACGAATGTAGGCATCAAATTAAAATATTTATTTACTTACACTTCATGTGATTTTGATAAATTGCTCTAAAATCATATTTTTATGCAATCATAAAATACATCTCTGTCTAATTCAAGAAATAAAAGAAAACATAATATCCAGGAGCAAGTCACCAGGACCACTTTGAGGGATCTAGAGTTGAGTGAAGCATATGAAGTTCTGGTAGTGAACAACTAAGACAGGAAGGAAGAAATATGCAGAATTTGAGAAAATGTATCTTTTAAGGCTTAACAGTCATTCAGATCAAATTGCTGAAACTGTACTTTGCCCAGCAATATCTGAAGATTAGCGTTAATAAAATAACTCAGACTTTTTGAAGGAGTCCTGTGAAAGAAGCCCACGTTCAGAATACAGTGATACCACATCATTAAACAGAAGTGTGCAAAAAATGAGGTTCAATAAAAATTGCCCCACTGACATGGGATATTGTTGCCTGGTTGTTACATTGCTGATGTACAAGGACCTGCGAACTGTATGGATCATATGCCCTCAGTTGCCCTTGTGATTTTAGCAAAGCGACTTTGGTTTTGTTGAGGATCAAAACAGTCAGAGACAAAGAAATTACATATACATACATATAGTTTTATATATATTATATATATTATATAGTTTATATATAGTTTATATATATAGTTATATAGAGAGAATTTATATATAGTTTTATATATATATGAAGAAGGTAAACACTTTCTTCTTAAATCTATAGAGTGAGTTTTATATACATATAAAACTGTATATTTATGTAACTATATATTTATATAGAGCAGAGACTACCAACAAGTACACAGAGACAGCACTCAACAAAGTTCTGTTGAAGCGCATCAGTGAAGAGTACACAATGCTCAGATGCTGATTATAGGTAAACTTACTTCACATCAGGATCATGTTGGACAAGCTTCCAAAGTTCTCTCTGCCTCCTTCTCTTCAGCTGTAAAATGAGGATCTCTCCAGGAGAGATCTTTCCAGTGGTCATTGAGAGGTTCAGATGAGCTGGGGTACATAGTATATTTCCCTAACATAAGAGCTTAAACTTTGAAAGTCAATTTTATGATAAAACAAAAGCTGCAAGTTAAGAGCTAATCCACTCGTTAATTCAGAAAATCTTTGATTTTGTGGGATATTAGAGTCAAAAAATCTAATCATTTCCTGCAGATTTCAGTGAGAAGGAAAATCTTTTCATTCTTATAGTTACAGTAATTTACTCGCCCTTACTGTGATTAGATTTTACTTTGCAATAAAAAAATACTCCTAGAACATATAACTGGTTCTGTGGTTGATTGGCTACATGAATTAGCAAAATCACTGAAACTTGATGTATTTTTTTTCCTATTCACAGAAGAATGAGTCAAAGTAGATAATCACAAATATCCTCTCCAGTGGGGGCATTCTTTAGCACCTGCTTGCTTTCTTTCTTTCTTTCTTTCTTTCTTTCTTTCTTTCTTTCTTTCTTTCTTTCTTTCTTTCTTTCTTTCTTTCTTTCTTTCTTTCTTTCTTTCTTTCTTTCTTTCTTTCTTGGCAGTACTGGGGGTCAAACTTGGGCCTTTGTGCACCCAAGGTTGGTGTGGTAGCACTTGAACTAAATCCACAGCACTCTGTTTTCTTTTCTTATTGTTTCCCACTGCTAAACTAACATAAATGACAGAAGTACGTGAGTCAAGCCCATATTTTCTCTTTAATGGGTTCTCACTAAGAGAAAAATGATACAATGATTAAAATTTGTCAGCATAAAGTTGTTTGTTTTCTAGATTTTTAACTAGTTTTTCATGCTTTTACAACTGTGTTCTATAAGATTTTCATAACTGACTGAACATTGATAAAGTAACCACTGGTTCCTGGGGAAAGTGATTTTCATTCCTGTGGTTTTAAGATATGTATTTCTTAGGAAATGGCAAATAGTATGGTATGTGAAAATCTAGTGAAATAAGGGAATTTTTGTGGAATTACTCATACAAAATTTCTAGGAAACCCATGAAGATAAAATATAGAATGATTTAGGTACAACAGAGTCCCCCCAAAATGCTAGTGAAGCATCTTAGAAAAATATTTTCTTTTCTGGATAATGTATCATATAAATTCTTGCAGTTTACAAAATTGATCCATTTTACTAATAGTAAAAATCATCTAAATATATTTACAGGGAAATTTCTAGAAAAGGAGGCAAAACAAGGGTAAGGCTGATTTTTCAAGAAAAGTAAGCTGGTGTGAATGGAAATGGATGAGTCTGTCTGGGGCACATAGGATTTTGTGTCTGATCATCGACCCTGAGATACATGAACTAACTTGGCTCATAGGAAGGAAAAGCAGTAAGATTATCAATAATCTCTGACACTAAGAACATTTACTCATCTCTAAATCTTTGGTTTTCTATTCTCCCTAAAGTGTTTGTTGGATATGTAGCACTGTCTTAGTTACTTTTCTCTTCTTGCTGAGACAAAAAACCTGACATCCAAAATTAAAGGAGGCAGAGTTTATTTAGCCTGCAGTTTAGAGAGGTTTGAGTCCATGATTGGCTGGCCATAAGGCAGAGTGGTACATCGCAGAAAGCATTGCAGAAGAGAAACAGTTCCTGGTGCTCACACAGTAGCAAACATAACAAGGGACACTTATCAGAGTCTTCTGCCCTTTTTATCTTTTCCAGACTACCTGGATTAGAGGGAAGGCAAACCAATCAATGCGCTAGTTTAGTAATCACGTGCCCTTAATCCCAACATCACACACTCTAGATTCAACCACCTCTGAACAAGCCCTCTGACCCCATGAGGCTTTAGGGGACACCTAGGCAAAAACCAAAACAACAATGAAATAATGCAGAACATTTGGCCAGGGGTCCTGAAGACGATCAGTATCAGAGCTCCTACAATCATCTTCCACCATCTTTTCTGAGTTTAGACACCTGCTTGGAATGCTCCTTAGTACCCATGCGCCACCTGTGAGGCAATGCAACACTATCATCTTCTCTAGCTTTCTAAAAACGTTTGTGAAATCTCTTGGAAATGAAACCAAATTGGATGAAGAACTTTAACTTTCCTGCCAGCATTAGATCATTATCTAAAGGGTGACTTGGAATTGCTGTTTGCCAGGGCTCTCTCTCCTTTCCTCTTCACTTCTCCCTTCCGATAGAACTCTCTTGCCGGAATCTTCAGCTCCTATTGTACCTATAAAGCAGGAGATCTTATAAGAATTATTATTAATCTTTCTGTTGTCT
The DNA here is from genome assembly GCA_004025085.1 of Thryonomys swinderianus. Classification (NCBI taxonomy): domain Eukaryota; kingdom Metazoa; phylum Chordata; class Mammalia; order Rodentia; family Thryonomyidae; genus Thryonomys; species Thryonomys swinderianus. Next base: position 12,829 of record PVIC010035524.1, on the reverse strand, counting down.
TAATTTTTTTTTTCTTGAGACAGGGTCTCGCTTTGTAGTTCAGGCTGGCCCTGAGCTCACTATGGAGCCCAGGCAAGCCTCGAACCCAGCAATCCTCCTGGCTCTGCCTCCAGAGTGCTGGGATTACAGGCGTGAGCCACCACGCCCGGCACTGTGGTATGTGGCATTGATGGCTGATGGGCATGAGTCAGCATTGTATGTGGTTACCGGGGATCGAACTCAGGACTTTGTGCTTGCGAGACAGGCACCAGAACCACTGAACTAATCATCCAGCCCCTGTTGTCTTAATATATAGAGCAGTGCATTGTTCACATATCTTTCATTGACTAATTTACTAGACTTAGACTTAGCTTTTGAAAATATTTTTCTTCCTAGTCATCCTTAAACTTATTTAACAGATTGCTCAGAAATGAAAGAAAAGTACATTTCTAAGTATCTCATTCCTCCTTCTTACTCATTCATGAAGATGGAATCTCATTAATTTTTGATGACAACATATTTGGCTTTAAAAATTCTAGCACAGAAATGTCACAGAAAATAGCATAATGACTACATGTAAATAGCTTTTCATGCAAAATATGCAGCTCTTTAGGACGAGTGTTTTCTAACTGCAATAGGCTAGAAATGCCTAAATGTACCAGAGCATGCAGCATTGGCTACATCATGTACACAGACTTCAATATGACAGTGATGTTCTATTTGCCTGGTGCAGATGCCTGTCAGAGTTGATACAGTCTCAGTGGTCTGTGAATTATAAATGATGTGACCACTTTCTGGAAAATTTAGTCTTTTTAATTAAAGCTCATTAAGAATTTGTTTTTCAATATTTTGACATTGAATTCAACCTCTGGTGCAGCAGTGCTGATATGCAAGGCTGAGCCAGACTTCTTCGAATCTCAAGAAAACACACTGCCAGAAGCAACATTGTTTTATACTCTGAACAGTGGACTGGATTCATCAGAAAACTAAGGTCAATGTTAAAATTAACTTGACTTCATTTGCAATAGTTACCTGTCTTATACATTTTACATTATGCATGCATATATTCTGTCCAGAAAGGACTGAGAAAAATTTTATTGTGTTTTTCAAAACATTTATTTAACAATAGAATTAGATTAGCAGAAACATAAAGATGGGACTGAAAATTCCCATATATTCCCAACTTAATTTGTTTTATTGCTAGCAGCATATATGAATGATACATTTTAACAGCTAACAAACTAGACCTGTATTATTAATACAAATAAATTTCTAACAGACTTTGTAAGCTTTGCTCCTCAGCGCTTTATTCTGCTCCTGTTTCATCTGCCCAGGATCCCACTCAAGATGCCCCATTATATTTATTTACATCTCCTTAGGCATCTTTTGCCTGTGGCGGATCTTCTCACACGTGATTTGGATGACATCAAAAATTTTGAGGACTTTTGGTACACTGCAGAATGTCTAACATCTGTGATTTGTCTGATGTTCTCCTTAGAGTTAAAACGGTTATGCCTTTTGGGAAGACAAAGACAAAGGTAAGTTTTACTTTTCATCATATTGTATCAAAGATAAAATACACTATCACCATATTTCATCATCCTTTATCCTTTTCATCCAGGAGAGGTATTGTCTTTTAGTTCTCTCCACTGAAAAAATATTATTCTTGTCCCTTCTCTTCCACACTCTACACTCTAGAAAGAAGTCACTATGTACAACTCACACTTAAAGTAGGATGAGTTGTCTTCCTCATTTCTTGAAGGTGAGATACCTCATGAACATTTATTTCATACTTTAGATTATAATCCAGTATAGCATCATGCATTTTATTGCTTAAATTATTAATTATTCCATAATGTTAGACATACTTCTAACATTATGGATTTTCTTTTTTCCTCTCTCTCTCTCTCTCTCTCTCTCTCTCTCTCTCTCTCTCTCTCTGCATTGCTTTACGTTTTGGTCCTAGAAAGTGCTCCAGATTTATCTCATGAATTCCATGTCTCAGCTGAGCCTTACCCATTTCTCTGAGGATCCCTGGCTTCTGTCATTGGAGAATAATGTATTATGAAAGTGTCCAAACTGCTAAGTTAGACAAAAGAACTCAAGAGTGGAATATTAATATGTTTTTCTAGTAAGGCAATCTAACTGCATTATGAAATGTTTACATTCTCATGAATGCACATAGAAGAGTGGATTCAGTCTTTGTTCTCCAACTGAATTAACTGCTTCCTTGGAACTGTCAAATCATGTTACTCTCATAGGAGAGAACAGTAGCAGTCATTGTTCTCTGATCTCTACTAGACCTTCAGTACAGTTTCTAAAATGCTAGAACCTATGTTATTAATTAACCATAATTTGTTTTGTGATGATGGGACAATTCTCTTGTAACATTCTTCAATTAGCTCTTGAAATGAAAAAGCAGCTATGTTGCTTTAACTACACTGAAACAGTCACCATGATGAATTCTTGTTTGATATTGATAAATGGACACCCACAGAAGTCAAGTCAGCTCTCAGGTGTGTAAGTCGCCTGAGTGCACCAAGACTGGAATGAAGCAGGACATTACTGTATTGCTGACCTCAGAGGTGAGTGAGCCAAAATATCTTCTTTAAGCAGCTAATGTTCAAACAGGAATGACATAAAATATACACAGAGGTTATGTTTAGGACAGTACGAGCAATAAGCTAGAGAACATAATATTGTAATATGCTAAAAAGATAAAATGCTACAAAAGGCCCAAATGAGAACTTGTAATTCATCTTAATTCAATATCAAGCTATAACCTATTTCTTTTATGAAAATAAAAACACCAAAAGTTGGACATATGAAAAAGGAAACTACCTGAAGCGTGCTTCCAAGAACTGCCCTGCCCTGCCAAAGTCAGAGTGAGTGATGTGGACTGTGGATTAGGATCAGTGCCACCTTGAAGGAGAATGACAGCAATCCTGAAGGGGCACATTCGTGTGAACTACTACATAGTATGGGTGCTGGGCTTTGCATGAGGTATAGGCACCTTTAGAAACCTGACTGGAATTCAGTGGTTATAGAATGGAAGATACATTAAAAACACAGAGATATAAATAGAAATCATAAACAGAAGCACCCAAAGCATATGGCCTGCACTTTGTGAGCTTACTTATCATACAATGAGTATATTGTCAATGGATATTTAATAAAATATTATACAGATGATTTAAAGAAGCTCATCCTCCCTCCCATTAAGAGGTCAATTAAATGTATACTGAAGTTCTATTCTTCACCTGTTTGTGTTACTAAGTGAAGGTTTCTGAAAATGATGTTAAACAGACATTTTCAGACACTTCTTACTAGAAAAGTGAAGTGCGGCTATTTTCGTTATACTATCTCCCCAAATTAGAAAATGTGTTCTTTTGGTGCAACCCATCTGTAACTTCTGCTTGCACATGTGTAGGAAGTTATCCTTTGCCACAATACTGCAACAGCATCAAAACTCTAAAAATTGCCAGTACATGTCAAGGAAATAAACTGTGAAATATTATACATAGGGATTTTATGTCCTTCAAAAGAAGGAGCAAAAAGCTCCTTATATACTGATATCAAAAATCTGTTTTGGGGGTAGGGATTGTGGGGTGGGTAGGGATATGGGTAAAAATGAGAATTAACACATGTCATATACTGGTACAAATTCCCCAATGTTGAGTGTTATTGTGAGCTGTATATAAAATGTACCAATAAGGAATTCAATTAAGAAAATATTTTTTGTGCTCTATATGGAATAATGTACACATCAGTGGTGGTGCATCTGTGCCATGCATATTGCAGTGGGTTATTTGTGAAAGTTCTGAAAGATTTGCCATCAAAGGTGTGTGTTACATTTTTTATAAAGAAGAAAAGAAAATAAAAACATTTTTTTCACATTTATATGTATGTACATAAAAATCCTAGGGGGCATACATACCAGATTAACACATTATTACACACAGTTGTCTCTAATATCTGTTGGATGTGGCTATCAGGAAGCAATATCATTTATTTGGCATCTGTGTTCCACTAGCTGCCTGATAAATACATAAAAGATATGATTTTCATTCAAGTCAGTGCAGAGTGAAAAAATTCCTTATGACATTCCAAAGACTCAGATAATTCTATCAGCCTTCCTCCTTTCATACTGCTATCAGCCATTTTTAAAAGTTAGCTTGCAATGATATGCACAGGTATGCAAAAGTATTCCGTCTCTAGTAATCTTAAGCCTGAACCGATCAACTGGACACCCAGGTGTAAGTGTCCAGTAAGAAGTAGGATGTATGTATATAAATGTGGATTTATGTGTAAGACAGAGTAGAAAAACATATTTTAAACTCACCATGGTTGAAATGGCTCTTAATTCTTGTAATTGGATGAAATCATTGTCTCAGTCTGGGTTTTCCTTTTAGAGTCTGAATCTAAGACTTATGAACAAGCACTTTGTTTAAGAGTTGGCTGCATGCATGGAAGATGATGAGGGACATGCAGAATAAAACAAGGAGGCAGGAAGAGCCAGTGTTCTCATGTATTACCAGCAACATCATCTGCATAAGCAATAAGAGCTTAATTTCCCTAGAACATTGTGAAAACCATTTCAAGTGCTATTCATAGTGTTAGCCCACTTGAGGACAGACCAGGAGATCTATGTACCCAACAGCTTAGACACCCAGAGGTTGAGGGCCAGTCATTGGACTGAACTCAACAGAACTTCCAGGCTGTTCAAGAATGTCTGACAGGCAGATCCTTTCAGGTTGGGAGAAGCAAAGGTAGAATGAAAGCTGTGGTCTGAAGTAAGCAGATGCTCACATGGGACTCTGGGCCAAATCCTGTAGGGAGTCAGAAGTGGGACACAGGGGAATAAAGAGCTAGACCTCAAGAAATAGGAGGCCCAAAAGATGCCCTTGAGCCTATCAGGGTAGATGTTGAAAAGAGGACATCCAGCAGAGAAGCATCGAGAGTTACTGAGGAAAATGCTTTCCAATTCTGTACATGGCCAGGTTCTAAAGGTTTGTGAAGAGGTGCCAAAGAGCTGTTATTGAAAATGAATCCTTATCTGAGCGGAGTGTGAAGTGATGAATGTTGCTTCAGACAGCCTTCCTGGTCCAGCTCAAGGGCTTTAACAAATGTCCTGTCATCAGCTCAAATCCAAATTGCTGATGGCAGCTGGGGATTTTGCTTTAATAGCTTCATGCTTTGTGCTCATTTTTTAAACCAAATTTTCTCCATTTGATTATCTGTAACATTCAGCAAAAGAGGAGTGTGAAGTTAATAATTTACTTCGTTGAAGAAATAAAAAACAGTATCTCTGCCAAACAAGCAAAAACGTTATCTTTTACTGTTTTCTAATATTACTGGAATCTCTCCCTGTTGCTCTATTTACCTCTTTACTGTGTATGTAGGTTTCAGAGCATCGGAGCTGGGAGAGCCACATGCGACGCTCTGAATATGTAACAGAAAAGCCTTCAGCTAGAGAGTAAAATCTAAAGTCTTAATACAACGTCAGGGTTCATCAGTGCTTGTGATTACGAGAACGCACTGGATTTGTTCACAGGACTGGAGAAGCACACTTCTGTGCCTCTTGGTGAATCGTGACTTTGGGGTCTGTATCTGGTCCCTTGTCCTTTCCTCTCTGCCTCTGTTCCCTCCTCTCTGCCTCTGCTTCCTGCTCTACTACACAGAGACCACAAACTAAACATCTTTGTTCTTCCAGGCCCTTCTACCATAATGTTTTCTGCCATGGGGCAAGCCAGTGATTAACTGGGCCCCCTGAAACCCAAGCTCAAGTCTTTCTCCCTCTAAATTGTGTTGGATATTGGGTCTCAGTGAAAGGAAAATTGATTGACACAGCATTCATGCACAGTGGCTCCCAAAATAAAATCTGAGGATGAATTTGGCAAAAACCGCATGCAAGAACTTCATAAAAAAATTATGGAACACAAAAGAAGAATTAAAACTCTCAATTAAAATTTCATCAGCATATCAGGCAGAGTCTTACTATAAATCAGTGGTCACGTGCAAATAGCTAAGCAGGTATACCAAGTGTGCTTTTAAGAGGAAAATTAAGATGAAGCACCTGGGATACAAATATGGGGGGCCATCACCTTTCAGAGAACTGGAGAGTCAAGAAAGACGAGTGAATTTAGTCGTCAACTTTGGGTTGAATAGCAAGAGAACTACTGAATGAGAGCTGAGAGATGGAGCCACTGCTTCATGCTGGGCTGCAGGAGGGGAACAAAGACAAATAACCAGAATTCACTGTTTCCCATTATCCTCCGGCATCTTTCCTTGCCTGTGCTCATTTAGAACAGGCTGGAGCAATTACCGAGGTCCGCAGATGTCAAAAGTTGGCCTTGCAGGGCAAAGGGCAGGGCAGAGAAGAGAGACTGGGTCTGCAGAGGCAGATGAGGGTAATCCTGTGCCCAAGTCAAATTGCACAAGTTTTCTAAATTAACCCAAAACTTGCCTCTGAATGTAACATAGAGCCAATTCACACCAATGGATTTTTTTAACTTGGAAAGATAATCTAGAATAATAAATCTGATATGTGCTGTGAGATAATTTTAAAATTAAAGGAGTAATATAATACAGGGGTTATTTGCTGTACAATATTTAAAAGCTGTTGTGTTGCTATATGATAGTTAATTTGATGTTAGTAGGAGAATAAAGTGCTATATATATTTGTAAAATAGTATGGTAAAGCCAAGTATTTGTTTAAATATGTGAAAAATAATTTTAAAATAAGCATTACTAGGAAAAATAGATCAAGATGGATGAAAGAACAGAAAAGCATTAGAAAACTGCAATTTGTAAAAAAATTTATTCCATGATGTGTCATATTAAAGTGTAAATAATTTCTTCTTTTCTATACTTGTGTCTCTCTATATATTATTAATAATTAGTATGTATAATCGACAATAAAAAGGCTGGCAAAATATAATATCAAATCACAATATTTTGTTAGTATTCCTATTTTAAAAACACTAATTGCATGAAGAAAACCACTTTTCAAGTATTTAAGTACGTGAAGTTTACTGGTTGGCTTAAAGTAAAATCATAATAGAAGAAAATTCCAGAAAGGATTCTGTGCTTCACAGTAACAGAGAAGCCTTCAAACATCATGGTAGAGAAAAAAATAAGAATTAGAGAAAATTACAGATGAAAAGAAAGTGAGTTGAAATTATATTTTTGCCTTACACCAAATGTCAATTTATTTCTTCTGATCCAATTATGTAGTTGGCTCAGAAGTAAAAAAATAATAATAATTTAATTTGATGCATGGCAATTTAGAAACAAGTCCATGGTAAATAGCTTGTAAAATGGCCCTTTTGGTCACTTAAGCTGACACCTACCACTTCTTTTTAATACCATACTATACTTGCACAAAGAATATAGGGCTGACTTTTGTATTGCTTCCTTAGTATCCATCAACACTTATTTATGTTTTTCAGTGGCTTTCCACTTCTTATACCACTCTGTGAAAGAATTGGGGCTGAGCAAGAGTCCAGCCTAGCATGCATACTGTAAATTTCAAATGGGAAATCGAGAATGTCATTTATTTTTGTGGCATGCTTCAGCTGCATTAAACAGCTTGCAGAAAAAGAATACATGAAACTACACTTCCATTCTTTAATCTGAAAATTTCAATTAAATTCACATATTAATATATAATCAGAGTGCATTAAAATTCAATAAAAGACACCTATTGATGACAACAAAATCAGTCACTGAAAATCTAGTCATGTACTGCTGAAGGGATAACTTCTGAGAACAGCTGCCTTAGGTGATCCCATCATCCTGGAGACATCAGTGATTCCACACTGACAAGATGGCTACGAGGTCGCTAGACAATATAATCTCAAGAGACCACCGTCTTACGTGCAGACCATCATTAGCTGAAATGTCATTATATGACATGAATTTATCTCCATCAGCATATTTGGAAAACATGTATGAGATGATGAAGGGCTCAAGTATCTGGAAATGGTCTTAATAGACAGAAAAGCTATATGCTAGGAGAAATATGATAAGACATCTTTCAAATTCATAACTGAATTGCAAGAAAATTAGGAGTGGATCCAGGAGCAAAAATTGATGCTAGAGCTGAAAGCTCTTCGCCAAGAACTCTAGCTGTGGTATCTGGAATGGGAAAAGGCTGTTGGTCTGAAAAATAAAGAGAACTGAATTTTAAGGGAAGGAAATGAGTCCTCTCATGTGACGTGCGCAGTAAGGACTGAAATCTCTATGAACTGCAAAGTTCCCTGAAGGGACTGGAGCTTCCAAACTACTGGTTGTCAAATTTCTCTTGAATTTTTGAAAACATAGGTCTTCATAATCAGGAATTATGAGGCTAAGTTATTGTACTGTATTTTTCTAGAAAGTCAGGAAAAGACTAAAAGAGTTAAAGCAAATATGCTAGAAGAACAAAATTTGACAAACTTCAGTAGTAGTAAGAAGTTTTTGTTATTCCCATAAGTTTCTGTAATCTTACAGTCTTTTCTTACAGAAGAAAGACATCTAGCTTTATCTCACTAAACAAAAATACATGATCCTTCAGAGATGATGTCAGCTATTGATATTATTCCCAGGCCATACTTATTTCCTGATTTGTCCAAGTATTTACTGCAACGAACCCTTGAGTAAAGCAGCTTTGGGAGAGTGACAAGATTAAATAGTCTCACCAGTTCTGTTTCACTTTGGTGGTTACCCTGTGCGCTTTAGGTTTGCTGGCAGTAAAAAGTACAAGTCTCCTAGTGTTACTGTGAAGACTCAACATGAAAACTGAACTTTGTAAACTCTGACGGGCTGTTCAGAGGTTGTACTGTACAGTAGGTGAGTCACAGAATTTAAGTCAGTTAGCATCTTTCTACCAAAGATGCTACCAAAGCCTCTTTGAAGCTCTGTACTCTTAGGCAATTTGTTTGATGCCACAGCATTACAATTTCTTATCTTAAGCAAAGATTAACATAAAATCTGCCAGACATGTGGACAAAGATTAAGGATAGCACATCCTAATTTGATTCTTAGTGTCAATAATGTCTTTACTATTTCCTTCACAAGGACCACACCGTAGACACCTGTCTTCCTGACACAAGGTCTCTTACTTCCCTTTTCTGGGAGAAATTACTTTAGGACACTTTTTATTGCAAAATTCTTACCCTCACATTTGGAAATATTGATTTTTACCCAGTTTCATTTTAACTGAAGAATCCAGGGATATCCTTCTTGAGGACCCAGAAGACATCCTCTGGAATTAATCTTAGAAGGAGACAGTATCGCATCCCCCCACAGTTGTAGGGGATAGACTTAAGTTTGATTTAAAAAGGAAAAACACAGCTGAACTCATCTTTCTGACCTATCACAGCCCTTATGTTGCCCAGTACTTTCTCACTAGTTCTTACTTTGTTTCAATCAGGACATGTCCAGTGCTTCTCTCCTATTGTGATAGTCTTGTCTGTTTAATTTCTCCAGAGTCACTTTCCTTTGACACTAGCATATACTAAAAAATAAGAATTAATTATGACTACAATAAAATATAAGAAATAATTATGACTACAATAAAATATTAAAGAACATAACACATTTCATAAGTAAAAGGATGTCTGAAATCTCATCATTTGTGTGCATTGTGTAATACCCTGTTGATTGCCAAAGGATTTTCTAAACTAAATTGGCTCTATTTACATCAGTTCTTTGGTTGAAATGAACTTTTTTCAAGATTTAAATGAGAACAGTGAAAAAATATTATCAGGGTTAGAGGGGTGCAGTACTTCTGTATTGAATAAAAATTTCTGGACACACCCCCATTACTTTTTTATTCTGGAATATTTGTTGTTCCAAGAAGTACATCCAAAGTGCCACAAGTAAGCTAGAAGGAAAACAAAACACCAGATATTAGAAGGCAGATGATCTAATGTTACAATTTAAGAGTACCTCCTTTGAAGTTATTTCTCAGCTTACCCTTATGATTAAAACTACATCTGTTCTTTTTTTGCTGTCTCTTTACCACTGAGGTTTTTCACCTTTACAATAGAATTTTCACACCTTCTTTATAATTTTATATGTATTTTTCTCATTAAAATGTAAATGTTGCAATGATAGAGAATCTATCTTTCTGATCTTCAAATCTCCTACATTCAGCCCTATGAAACCATTAGTACACACTTATTAAACACTGAAACACATTTTTGCTAAAAACTAAAGAGAAAAGTACCCCAGTCATGATCATCAGTGAGGAACATTTTTCTGATTCCCCCTGAAATGTTTCTCTATATATCTTCTAAAGTGTTCTTAAAACAGCTATTAACTTTCAAACATCATAGAGTTTTTATGTTAGATGTGACCAACTATACCAAAAATTGGAGGAAGAGAACCACTTTGGGAAAAACGTAAGGCAAACTATCTTTTTAAAATTCTTTCTCCTAGGTAGAGTGATGGAAAAGATATTTGCACTAGAAAGTGTTGTTTTCAATTAACACAAACAATGCATTTTTGAGTTTTAATTTCTATCCTAATTTGTAACTGCAAAAATAGGAAACATTTTAACATATTACTAAGGAATTTTAGCAGTATTATACAATCAAATTGTTCTTATATATGTGTAGGTTTGTGTATGTTCAAATATAATCTGAATGAAGGTCATAAGAAACACACACACACACACTTACATACAAATAGATGTGGATAAAGATTACAAGGATTACTGGTATTTTATGCTGATAAAGTCTTTAGTCAGACATACATTTTCAATATATCAAATAGGAAAAACAGCATTTTCTGACACTAAAATCTCAAGTAGCAGTTTTGAAACTTTGAGAAGAAAAATAGTGTAGGACAAAAATTATAATACTTCAATAATTTATTTTAATTTTTAAATTTAATAAAACATGTAAATTGTGAATCTTGACTGCTTTTTAATTCATTTGATCCATGAGAGTAATCAACTCACTAAAGCAACAGAAATTTAAAAACATGAGAATAAAATATCATGTACTATAAACAAATATACTAATACACTAAAGGAAAATGTTTTAAATATAAGAGTAAACTAAAATAAAATATGACATTAAAATCATAACATTTTTCAAACATAATATGAATATTTTCTAAAACAAATGAAATAATATATATTTTACAAACTTCATGTAACAAAATACAGAATGTCCAGTGTTTCTTAAATCTAAAGTGTTTTTGTTAAGTTGTGATCCCTATCCTTTTGCCCCAAAAGTAATGTAACAATTATCCTTGCAGGTTTAACTTAGGAAATGTCAAGAAAAATTTAATACAGAGGTGATATTGTTATTTAAGTAATAAGGAGTTTATGAAACTAGTTATTCTGATGAGCATGGTCAGTCAATATGCAATTTGAGAAAGGGCTTTACTAATCGTTTATTTAATGAGGATTTAATTATGGATCATGTAATGAAAATAAGTAATAATTATTCTCATTAAATTCTCAGTTTAACTAGGTTAAGTAAAATCTCAACATTGTCAAATATTTTGATAATGAAGATTTAATTACTGACTGAACAATGGTGAATACAAGACATTAGTTTGTACAAGAACTTAAATCAGAAGCAACCAGTGCTACTATTGCCTGCCTGTCAGAAAAAGAATAAAGTTACATTTATGAAATCCACAAATGAAAAGAGGAACACAGAACATTTGTTGCTTTCCTACTTTCTTTGACAGTGATCCAAGAAAAGAACTACCATGTTTTTGGTAACAGTGGAATAATTTTTTTTCTCACAAATCAAACTTACGACTTTCCATTGTTTAAACGTGGAAGCAATTTACTTAAAATTATTTCAAGTAAAAAATCTGAACAAATTGGTTTTCACTTTTTAAATTTCAAAATTTCAATGTTCTCAGCATCTAGCATAAGTGATCCATGTATAGTGTGGTTTGTAATTCTTCCTTTTTATAGAAATTAGACTCCAAGAATACAGATATTGCATGTATTGGTGTGTATGGGTGTGTGGTAATATACACACACAGGAAACACACATGTGTGCAACAACACACTATGTTTAAGTTCAGCATCAATATTTTCTTCCATGACTTTTATTAGCAAGTTGTCTTGTTTATTTAGAGGTAAATTAAAAATACTTGTGGGCCAGGGATTTAGCTCAAGTGGTACCATGCCAACCTTGAACACACAAGGATCGGAGTTCAATCCCCGGTCCTGCAAAAAAACAAAACAAACAACAACAAGAACAAACCGTGTAGTATACATTTTAGTAGAATGAACCTTTCAACGTCTCTGTGCAGTTGATGTCTGTGGATATCTACAACAATAGTGTAATGGAAAGAATATTTTAAGATTAAAAGACAAGTTAACCTTGAGGTTCCAGCCTGTCAAATAGAAACTGAGTGAACTTAATGGTCACTATATGGCTGAGTAATACTGCATTTTATTAAAAAAAAAAAAGAAAAGAAAACCTACATCTTCTTCATTTAGTCTCTGGTTGATGGGCATTTGAGCTATTCCCAAGATTTAGCTATTACAAATTAAGCATAGGTGTTCATTATACTAAAATGGATGCACCTTGAGTACATTCTCATGTGAAATAAATAGGACACACAAGTAAATACTGTATCTTTTCTGTAGTATGAGAAAATGAAGGTGTAAATGAGTGCCAAAATGTATGATAGGTATTGTGAAGTAGCAAGAAAATGTTCAAAAGGAAAAAGGCAAAGGGCAAGTAGGGGAAAGTACCCAAGGAAAGAAAAACTTTGATGGTTAAAAAGAGCTAATGTATATGGAGGGTAGAGAGGGTTGTAGGGAAGGCAGGGAGAATGGGAAAAATTAGAATTAAGATGTGTCATGTACAGCTACCATTTTTTTTTT
>PVIC010035523.1:0-19023 GCA_004025085.1 Thryonomys swinderianus | reverse complement strand
AGCAACTTATCTTTTAAAGGAATTAAATCTTTTAAAGGATGGATGTAAATTTGGGAGAAATCTTGAGTTTCTCAAAGTTAACAAAGTTAGACATGGAGAACTTGAGAGCAGGGAACTAGTTTACTCATACAGAGCAATTAGTTTTCTGTAAGGATAACATGCTCTTAGGAGATAATCTTCCAGAAATGAACAAAAAGTGGTGAGGATTAACAAAAATTGGGCTCAAAGGACATGACAAAAAAGTGAAAGAAATTTTGGTTTCTGACCAAGAGATCAGCTGGCCAAATGCTCCACAACTTCTATTGTATGCATTAAAAAATAAAGAAGCTGAGTATAAAAAAAAACTATTTGTTCTAACTAGTTTTTAAACTGTGTGGAGGTGGAAAAGCACTACTCCTTTCCTGGAAATTTCTGCAGATACCCCGGTAATCCTAGTGATGGTGGAATGTGTGGGGGATTTTTCTCTCTCTCATTTGAGCAGTTCTTGTTGTAGGGGACAGTGAGTCACATTCGTTGTTATATTTGTGGAGTCTTCGTGTAAAAAATGTTCTTTCAGCTAATGAAAAAATGTATTTTTTTCTGATCTGTCATTTTTAGATATTCACAGAATACTTTTAGTTTTTTTATTAGCACATGTTCACAATACACAGTGGTTAAATCCATTATATGGGGAGTTGGTAGACACACGTAGCACATCTTAGTGTTTATTTCTATCTTTCCCCTTTCTCCTTTACCCCTCTCTCTGTCTCTTGGCCCTTTCCCCTCTTAGTAAAGATCTATCTTCCTGTTTCCCCTTGTCTATCTTTTATTTTGTTCTGTAATTTATTTTAGTATATTTAGGGTTTATCATATAAGAGAAGTTATGGGATGTTTAAGCTCATGTGTCTAATGTATTTTACCTAACAGTATAGTCTCAAGGTATATGAGTTTCTCCTCGTTCCTCAGATTCTGTACTTGAGAAACTCTGAAATAAGTTTTTTTATAGAGATTAAGTTATAATTATTAATCCAGATACTTTTCTTCCACTTCACTCTCAACTCCTCAAGGATACACATACCAGAGTATTATTTGTTTTTATTTTGACTTGTTCCATTGTATTGTCAAATATAATAGAATTGGAGATTTGCAATAAACAAAACATCTTGCAATTCTGTGTTTTCATCTAGGAATAAATGCCAAGAGGAAACCATCATTTTTACTACTTCTTCAAATTTGTAATTTTGGACAACTATTAAGTAAAGTTTTCTTTTAGCAGTGAAAGGTCTACCTTTTGTCTTTTGAAGCCATGTTTAATATTCATATTTCATAATGTGTGCATGTGAAACACCTACTGTCCAAGCCAAGAACTCAAGAATAAGTTACTTGATTTCAGAAGACTTAGAAGAGTACCTGCTTCAGAGTTTCTGGGACTGAAATTCAATTTGACATTTGCATTTGGCATTGTGATCTCGATTGTCCGTGTGATTATTGGTGAGCATTTAAAGTAGGCGTGCTATTTATTACTGGATACCAATCATCTCTTCACAGAGATGACTTTTTTTGTTTACTTTGTGGGTAGATACAACTTGAATCCTAATTTTATAGGTAAGGGAACTTTAAGAGATTAAATAACCAGCCTTAGGTAACTTGGTGATGAGCAGCCTCACTCGTGTCAACCCCTGCCTCCCCTTGAATGCCGCCCTGGGCTGCCTCCCTCTGTCTTTCCATCTTTCATCGCTCCTTGTCCTGCTTTCCAGTTTTTGGACCTCAGATGTGATTCTTCCTGGTAGCAAAGTGAGGTGAAGGTCTTAGCAGAACTTGACGTGCATGGAGTTCACGGAGGTTATCCCCACACACCATGTTTACTCCTTCAGTTTGCTGGAGTTGGGGGCAGTTTTCAGGGCCTGGTGGCTGTGTCTCTACGGGGAGCCAGTGTCAACTGGCAACAAAGGGACCGCACCTGAAGAGGGCTTTCTGGCTGTTTAGGTGACCTTGTTCATGCCTTTGAGCCATTGGTTGATCTTTCTCATCAGTTACATATTAAATTTCCCTTTTTGAACCTCCACATAGGGCCGTTTGAAGTTCTCTCCTCTATATGTTTTATAGGGTGGTAAAGATTTGGAGGACTTTAAAGACAAAGCAGTTATGTACTTTTTAGATATCATTACAATTATATTTGCCAGACTCATTAGCATTTTCTTCTAAAAAATGTTCCTGGTGTAGTTCCTACTGTATCTGTCAGTTGTTAGAAGTCACAATTAATTTAGTACATAAAACTTGATGTTCAGTCTTTGTTATAGCACGCTGAACAGCAATTTAATTTCTGATAGAGGATAGAAGCTATCTGGAAGGATGGGCCTGGAATTGTATGATCTCTTTCTTTCTTGGTTCCACAATTATATATACAGTAAATATTTTGGGATGTCTATTAAGTAACAATATTTTGAAGAGTATAGGAAATGAGTGACAAGATCCATGCACACAAGGACCTGATTATTAAGGAAAAATTATAACAAACTCTGGATGAGGAATAATTTAGAGGTATGATTTTACTTCTGTAAACTGAATATAAAAAGAGAACAGAGAGCCAGGGATATAGTTCAGTGGCCCTGCTGCCCACTTTGGAAGCACAAGGTTGTGAGTTTGATTCCTGGTACCACAACTGACTAACTAACTAACTAAAAGATGACAGTAGTGCACAATTAAATTTGCAATGAGTGATAGTGTCTGGAAAGTGAAAGCTTGGGACACTTTTACTTTAGCATACCTACACAACGCGAAAGGGCCCAGAAGACTTGCAAGGACTGGTTCTGAAACTGGCTGTCAGTGAGCCTACTGCATGGTCTGAGGATCTCAGATAATTAAAAGAAATTAATCTTAAACTTGTGGACATGGGTTTCAAAGAAATTACTGACTTGATTCTGTGTTATGGAAGAAAATATTGACAGATAATAAAATTAAAGTTAATTCTGTCACACCATTAGAAAATGTGTTTATCAAATAGAAATAATCATTAGATACATATATAAAATATCTATAATGAAGTTTTTCTTTTTTGAGACAGGGTCTCGCTTTGTAGTTCAGTTTGGCCCTGAGCTCACTATGTAGCCCAGGCTAGCCTTGAACTCAGCAATCTTCCTGCCTCTGCCTCCAGAGTGCTGGGATGACAGGCATGAGCTACCATGCCCAGCACTGTGGTATTTGGTATTGATTGTTGGTGGGTGTGAGTCGCCACACCCAGCACTGTATGTGATTACCGGGTATCAAATTTAGGACCTTGCGCTTGCCAGGCAGGCACCGGAACCACTGAGCTAAATCCCCAGCCTACACTGAAGTTTTTGAAGTGGAAGTAAACTAAAAGCAAAGGTAAATAAATTTAAGAAAGGGACCTTTCAAAGTATCCTCCTTTAAAAGTATAGCCTACAGATCAGTGAAACTACTTTGCATATTTCTTATCCTGAAGTATTTACTTTGGAGATTTATCTACCTTACTGCATTACTTGGTTTTATTTTTGTCTGTTAAGATTGCCGATCAAATTTTCTTTATTTTAACTTTTAAAAAAACATTTGTAATATGTGCTTGCACTTGAGCTAATTTGTAACTGTAGTTTCACTACCTTATTGCAGGGTGTTTTTATGCCTAAAATAATGTACTTCTGTATTAAAGAGCAATGTGGTACACAAATGTCTTTAAATTAATGGTCGCCCTTGCCCTGGGGCCTTGGTAGTTGCTAGAGTACTGAGAAAGGAGCCATTTTTTCTTCTTTTATGTTTGGGTCACTTGAGAGGGAGACTTCCAAATGCTCTGATTTTAAACTAGACTGGAGTAATTACCGTTCCATTTCTGTTAGAGGTTAACATTTGTGTTATTTCCTCTTATAGCTCGGCTTTACAGAATGGTATGTTCCACTGCTTTTATTAAATTCAAGTAATAGAGGAAATAACAGTGTTATTAACCTTTAACACTGATGAAAAATTAGTATTAAGTATAACATGGCTTAAAATCAGAGTAGTTGTGAGTGTCTCCTGGCTGGTTCTCTGACTGTGACGCTCTGTACACTCATACGCTTGTATTTATTGTGATAATAAAAGTGAAAACAAAATTTTACATAAAATAAATGCCTGAGGGGCTAGGGATTAGACTTAATACATGAGGCATTCTTACTGATAAAAGTTATAGGCTTACATGACATAACTTTATATGCACACATATTGATTATAGAGTACCACTTTCCTATGACTGAAAAACGAATTAGTTTTGATAACTTGGTTACTTTTGCAGAGAAGCACTTCAAAAAGTAATATTTAGTAATTGACCACATCAAAAATTCTTCAGAGAAATGTTTCTCACCCAGTTTTTTTGTTTCCGTACTGGGGATGGAGGCCAGAAGCACTCTCTTAGTGAGCTATACACCTGTTCCTCTGGAGTTTAAGACAGGAGCTACCTAAATTTTCCATGCTGGTCTGGAGCTTTTGATCCTTCTGCCTCAGGTTCCTGAGGACCTGGGACTAGCGATCTGTGTTACTGTGCCCAGAAACACTACTATTGTTAGGCTGAAGATTGTGTTAGAGAACAATCTCTTTCCTATGCATGTTTGCACCTAAAATAATTTTGCATCTAAATAATTTTTTGGTGTGTAGGTAAAGCCGGTATCCTGAGTTACACAACCAGTACATATGGTTGTTAGTAGATTTATTCTAGTTAGGAACACAAAATCTTGAGTAACTTTTATTAATTTTTCATAAGCTATTTTTTAAATATAGATTTAATAAATACTGAAAAATAAGAGTAGTATAATAATTTATTATGGGCCATTTCTTTTTATATTTTAGTATTTTTGGTAGCACTGGGTATTGAACCCAGGGACTTTGCATGGAACTGTATCTCAAGCCCTTTATTTATACATTTCTTTTAAATTTTGAGATAGGCTCTCATTAAGTTTCTAAGTTGCCCAGGCTGTGCTCAGACTTAGAGTCCTTCTGCTCAGGCCTCACAGAATGCTAGGATTTACCTGACCTATATCCACCTGAAGAGATTCTTTGCTGGAAAGTTTAATATCATAGTCTATTGGTTAAACAGATTAAATAACCCTGAACATGCTTTATACATTTTGATTTGTAATTATATTGTTGAAATTTAATCTTGGAACAACACCTTTCCTAAGTAATATGTATTCTATAGCTTGCAGCTGGATGTCCCCTCAAAGCCACATGTGGTCCTAGGTGGGACTTTTGGAGGTGGCCAGGTCTATGTTGTACGATGCTGGGTTTAAAGATGTGATTGCTGTGCTACCCCTTTCGGGGCACGTAGCCTTGATAGGATATAAGGACAGAAAGAAGGTTGCTGTGGTCACCTGTCTTCTGTGGCCTCCTGCCTGCTTCCCTAGTCTCTTGGGTTGTCACCCTGCCTTACAGCCAGCCAACTATGAAGTGAAACCTCTATAATCTGTGAGCTACAGTAAACCTTTCCTCCTTTAACTTTGGTGTCAAGTATTTTGTCTCAGTAATGACAAAAGTAGCTAAAACAGTGTCGGTGTATCCAGTAATTTTAAAAGTTAAAAAAAAACTTTTTGATTGCTTTATTTATGTATGTATGTATGTAATGTATGTATGTATGTATGTATGTATGTATGTATTTATTTAGAGACCGGGTCTTGCCATGTAGTTCAGGCTGGCTCTGAGCTCACTATGTATCCCAGGCAAAGTGCGAACTCAGCAATCCTCCTGTCTCTGCCTCCCGAGTGCTGGGATTACAGGCGTGAGCCACCATGCCTGGTACTGTGGTATGTGGTATTGATGGCTGGTGGGTGTGAGTCACCACGCCCAGCATTGTATGTAGTTACCGGGATAGAACTCAGGACCTTGCACTTGCGAGGCAGGTGCTGGAACCACTGAGCTAAATCTCCGGCCCTTGATTGCTTTATTTTTAAATAATTTTTTCTGCCTAACTTTATAAGTGATTTGCCAATTTATTTGAGGTAATTTTTCTCCTGTGAGATAAAACAAATCATTTAATTATCAGATTAATATATGCCATAATTGTGGAAATACTGGAGTATTCAGATATACTTTTAATGTACTTTAGATTTTTAATATATAATCATAATTTATTGGAATGAATGTTATTAATGGAAGAGAATATTGTGTTTCATATATTAATTTAAAGGCATATATTGGGGAACATGAATATCTTTATGAGCTTTTATGTGAATTAAATGAAACCACATATTTAAAGTGCTTTGTAGCTATATAAACATCAAATATTACATAATCATATCTTCACTACTTATTGTGGAGAAAACATGTACAATTTACAGTTTGCATGTTGTCTAATAGGAAGCAATAAGACAAAGTAAGCACTGTACTTTATCTTTAGATAAATATACATTCCAGGCACATGCACAGGTCCCGTCCAGGCTCAACAACCCATTTACTTTTTAAATTAACAAGCACTTCAGTGGATAATTGAGTATTTCTAAGCCAATAAATTACTCTTCAACATTACTGACTAGAAGCTTAGTTAGTATCTGTAACAAGCAGGCCATTAATGAACGCATTCTCCAACAAAAAGAAAAGGAAGCATCAAACCTGACCTCTGGTGTGTTCGGCTCCCTTATTCTAAACACATTAATACACTGTATTTTCCCACTTAGAGACGCTTTTGTACACTGAGCATGTGGCTGTGTAAATGCCCCAGCGGGACACCCAGCGGCTGCAAGAAAGAGAAAAATTATTTGGAACAATTTGCTTTCGTTCAAGGGCAACGTGAGGCATTTTACAGCTGGTTTATTGCTATTCTTGTGCTGTTTAAGCTGTCTTTCATGTCAAAAGTCCTTTCCTGCTTACAGAGCATCAGGAAACATTGTGCTGTGAGCTGTTTGCCTAAGTTCCTCCAGGGCTTGGGCCTTTGATCACGGATACCCTTTGCAGTCTGGGTAAAAATAGGAAGCTGCTGAGATAAGCCTGGATCCTCACAATGAGCAAAGGGCCTGTTCCTATTTATTTTTTTCAACTTTGTTGTCTTACTTTTTAGTATGGGAACACCTAATCATGGCACACAGGAATAGTGTTCAGGAACTAGAGCGAGCTGAGAAGTATAAAGAGTTTGAAGGTGAAGAAAGTTTATTAAAGAGTTCGACTCCTTCAAGCCAGACTCATAGCATCAGTAAATTAAAGGTTTAAGAGAAATTAATACAATCTTCTCTTTGGGCATAACACAAGCAGAATTTGTTTCGTATGTGTAAGATACATGAATTGTTCCAAAAATCTCAGCTTTGCTAATGGTGGCTTTTAGACCAGGGAACTATCATCTTAGTGGCAAAAAATTATGATGATTCTTGTTAATAAACCTAATATAAAAAGAACAATCACATAAGGAGAATTGCAATTATATAAAGCTGTTTATATAATTGAGGGTGAAGCCAGAATAAAATGACATAATTTTATTATTTCTACTACTCATTGTTCATCAATTCTTCCTTAAATTTGTCTGATTGCAAACAAGAACATGAAAATTTCTAATGCATGATATTTTGTTACAATCTCTAAAAGATTTTTGAATAACAAGGTTTTATCAACCTTATAATATCAGGAGATAGTAACGTCCATTTTTGTTTGTTTAAGCAACAAATCAAGTAGGCTTCGATGCATGGAATTAAAGACTTAATTTGAGATGAATGTAATCTATTTGCTAAGAGTACAATTAAATTTGGATACTGGACTACTACCATTTCCAGATGGTGCTGTTTTCCTTGATTAATAATTTCATCCTCATCCCTGAGAAGATAATGCTTTCTTGAAAGTCTTTGATAGGAAGCTCAGCCCTTTGACTTGCTTATGCCCTGGGGGCGGGCTGAGCTGAGCAGACACTTCCTCACTTCTGCCTGGCCACGAGAGCCACACTCCATCCTGGTGCACTATACTCCTCAGTGGTTGGCAAGTTCAGAGAAGAGTGTATTGTTAGGACACGGATCCTGGAGGGAAGGGACGGGACCCTGGGGGCACGATGTGGAAGAATGGACCTCCTGCTCTGGTTCTGCTTTGCTTCCTGGCCTCCATGACATAAGCAGATTTATCCACCCTGTCCCTGTGCTATCCTGTTTCTGCCTTGGAGCCAGTCAGCTATGGGAAGAAAACATGCACCAAAATAAGCCTCTCTTCCTTTAGGTTGTGGGTGTGGAATATTGGATCTCAGCCATGGGAAAGCTCCTAAGACAGTTGCTTCTGGATTATTCTCTGCCTTCAGCCACACTGACTTTCCACCAGAGCCCAGGGAGGAGCTTTGCCTTTATTATTGCCCTCCCATCGTTTTCTTCTCATAGTCTAGGTCATCCCTTCTCCTTCTCCTCTTCCTCTTCCTTCTTTCTCTTTCTCTTTCTCAAACTTATAGTAATGATAGAAAGCTTTCCCTTGACTTCCAACTATATCAGTCCCCTTTTCTGAAAGGGTATTTACCTCTGTTTCCATCATGATTCAGGAGGCTCTTGTGTCACAGTGTCTCTGTTGTTACTGTTTCTTTGTCCTCATCATTCCTTATTTATTCACTTTGCTTACTTCGGCACTAATCTCATTTCCTGGTACATTGTAAATATTCAGGATACATTTCTTTCATCCTGCAATATTCAGATACTTCATGAAACATTAACTCAGCAATAACGGTGCAACTAAATTGATAGAAATGGTGAGGTGGCATCAGGTTTGGACATAGATCTGTTTGTTGTATGGACATAGGAATAGTGGATGAGAAAAAAGCTGGCTGAAGATGTCAGGAGGTCGTTTGTAGACATTGTGACATCAGCAGGTTATAATCAGGGAGACAACAGAGACATCCTCACCAGATGTCCCTATGAGACATACCAGTTTAGGCTCTACATCATGTATAATTTTTCTTTTGAATATAAAAGAAAGCTTTAAGTAGGAGTTTCACCTTCACAGGTTCTAGGTGTCTCCATATTGCTGGTATCAAATGGTTTCCTTTCCCCACTTAACTGAAGTCTCCATTGGGTTATTCTGATGGCCCTGAAAATGAAACTGACAAGGAAACAAACAATTTCTTTGTTGCTGGCATCAAAAGGAGCAAAAAAAAAAAAAAGATTCTTCAGGCATCTTTACTATAGCCTCCTTTGCTCCTTGGCCTTAAGTAGGAACAAGATGATTACTAAAATTACAATATACAGTAATCATTATGATTCAAAAATTCTACTTCTGAATATGTACCTAAAAGAAATGAAAGCAGGCAAAGAGTATGCACCTGTGTTCGTAGTAGGATTGTGGAAAATAGCCAAAACAGGTAGCAAACCAATTAAGAATAATTGAATAGATAAAGAAAATGTGGCATATATATATATATATATATACATATACACATATAAATATACACATATATATGTATATATATGCTAGATAGAATATTAGTATAAAAAAAGAAAAATCTGATACATGCCACAACACGGACAAACCTTGGAGACACATTACAAGGTGTCATTAGCCAGTTACAAAAGGAAAACCGCCGCATGACTCCGTTTGCCTGAGATCCAGTGGATCGTCAAGGTCCTAGTGACAGAGTGTGTGTGGGGGGCAGGGACTAGGGGCAAAGAGGACGGGAACTTCCTCTTTAATGGATACAGAGCTCCTGCTTTGCAAGGTGAAGGGTTCCCCGTCTGGGCGGGGCTGGTGGCAGCACAGTGGTACGAATGCACCTAAAACTAGACTGTAGACTTAAAATAGTAAATTCCATGTTTTGTGTATTTTACCACAATTACACAAAATGATTTTAGATTATACCTCGAGGAGGTGAAATGAATCACAGGTTGCACAGAATGTCCTTGTGATAAAGATCCTTCTCCCCTTCAAGTGAGGAAACACGAGTTCAGAGGCACCGAGCTCCTCGCAGGAGCTCACACAACCGGGCAGCGGAAATGGGGTCTGAGCCCAGGTCCGGGTTGGCTCTGAGCTCGCTCACTCTCTGCTTTCCTCGCAGCTATGGTGCGTGCACGTACGCACACATGTAAGTCCACCTCCTGGGGTATAAGGCGCATTATTCCTTAGCTTGTAATTAATTGCGTTAGTTACTATAAATACAAATGTTGAGGCTAACCACTTAATTAACGCTGCGAAGTTAATCCACGTAATCGCTCTGCAGAATGCGCGGGGAGGATTTCTCCTCACCAAACGAGCCTGAGAGGAAGAAGTGCCGAGCTCAAACAGGTTTACGGGATGCCTCAGGAAGTGGGGAATTAGGCTGACTGCTTAGGCTGCGGGCTTGGCAGTTACAAGCTGGCACTGTAGTGATGGCAATTTTAAACTGAACCTCCAAAAAGGTTTCGTACGGGCCCCCTGTCTGACGTTTTCGTCTCTTGCATTTTTGACAACACGATGAATTATTTCAAAGTGCATCTTGCGGAACTGCTATAAACTTTGTGAAATATATTTTCTTTTCCCATCTGAAGTGAGCTTAATATATGTTCATTATGTAAAAGGAGCAGTCTGTTGGGTGTAGACAAAATCGGGTCCCCATGGTAAACAAAACTGCCTCAGCCCTGCTCCGGCATGCATTTTCTAAGTAGTGGGCACAGAGACAGGGTAATTGGCTACCTCCTGGCCCTAAGTATAGGTATGTTAAATGCGGCCCTAAGGGGAGCCTCCATTTTGGGTTGTAGTTTATTATTAGGTGAGGAAATTACTGGACACCTCCAGCTGCCATTAATCAGCTACAGAGTCAGACTGGAGCCAAGGGAGAAGCCTGTGGGTGGATTCTGCCCAGCGCTGTGGAAATACAAGAAGACAGAGACAAATGTTTTCCAGCCCAGCAGCACTAAACTCTGCCCTTTCACAGTCCTTAACATGCATGTTCAAATTGATTTAGTCCATTTACCCCCTCAACCTAACCATCTATTTTCCTTGCGGACTGACAGCTTTATGTGTTGCTACCATGTTATTATGTGTTGCTGCACTGCCGGTAGCTATAGTGTTTCAGAAACATTTGCTTCCAGACACAAAGGATGAATGAAGAGGGGGTGGAGAGGAAGGAAGGTAAAGTTGAATCACCTCAATTCCTTTTTTATAGGGTGCAAAACATGCCCAGCATGGCACCAACTTTCTCTCTCCCTCTCGTTTTTCTTTCTTCCCCCTTTTTCCCCTTTCTGTGTCAGTGAGTTCCACGAAAAAGCCTTGAATAAAATCTCCCACTTGAGAAACCCATCTGTCAGGTGATGTCAACGCCTGGCTTCCTCCTCTTCCTGTTGGGTTGTGAGCTCGGCATTCCCTCATGGTGCGGGAACGCTGACGCGGTCACGTGACCAAAGCCGACCGCGGGTAGGGTCAAACTGCAAGGTCCAGGGGTTCTTCTGTCTTCGGGTTAGCCGAGGAGGCTCGGGGGGGGGGGGGTGGACCTCAGAGCAGCTCATAGCCTCTGCTGGTGTATAAACTAAGAAAAAGAGGATGGGGTGGTGGTGGTAAAAGAAGCCCCTCGGTTCCATGGTCCGGTTGGAGACATTTGCCTTGGAATATGCAGGGATTTGGATCTGACCCTCACCCCAGCATTTTTGGAACCGGATGAAAGTGACTTATCTAAACATGGAAGAATATTTCTGGAACTAAAGGCCAGAGACAAAAACTCAGAGTTAAAATAAATACCCAGAGAAGGAAAGGAAGCAGTGAGGTTAAAGGTTTGATCAGATATGGAGCGTTGAGCTCACTGACTTTACATTCTCTGTTTTATTCTATCTGGTTTTCAGCTAGGCAAGAGCCAACACAGTGACTTGCCTTCTCCTCTTCCTGCTCTTGTGTGGAAGGGTAGAAGATGATAAGCCTGTTGATTTATACAGTCAGATTAAAAAAAAACAAGCAAAATACAATAAAATAAGGCAGTTTAGACTGCATAATCTGAGATGAATATTTTATGCTATTTCCTTTGCTCAGAATTTAGGGATGTGTAATATGTGGTTCTAGCAGGTGATTACCAAGTGAGAGTAAAGCTTTGTAAAATAGTGCATTTAGGGGCCGGAGGGTTAGCTCAGTGGTTCCGGCGCCTGCCTCGTAAGTGCAAGGTCCTGAGTTCGATCCCCGGTAACCACATAGAATGCTGGGCGTGGAGACTCACGCCCACCAGCAATCAATACCACGTACCACAGTGCCGGGCGTGGTGGCTCATGCCTGTAATCCCAGCACTTGGGAGGCAGAGGCAGAAGGATTGCTGAGTTCGAGGCTTGCCTGAGCTACATAGTGAGCTCAGAGCCAGCCTGAACTACGAAGTGAGACCCTGTCTCAAAAAAAAAAAAAGTGCATTTAGAATGAAAGCATTATTTTATAGTGAAATAGGTTTTGAGAGGACACCTAATGGGACAGATACATATTATATGAGGTGTGATTGAAAAACATGGTATTTGCCCCCCAAAATTTATTAGTATAAAAGACACATTGCCCTTGATCCCCCTCAAAATACCCTCTCTCACTTCCACTATGCTTGTCCCATCATTCTTGCCCCTTCCTGAAGCAGTTCTGGAAGTCGTCTTTTGTGATCGTCTTCACCAGGAAAGATCAAAACCACCCAAGGGAACAGCGAGGTTGTAAAAACGTTAAAATGTTTCCTTATCCACCTTGCTCATCTGAGCTGGCGCCACGCCACTTCCAGCTCTTCCTCAGTCACAATAACCACGAAGGGAAATGTTTTCAATTGATTCCGGGCATCGAGGCAGCCAGGACAGAGCAACTAAAGACACTCACCCTAGGGGACTTCCAGAACTGCTTCAGAAAGTGACAAAATTATTGGGACTAGTGTGATCGAAGTGAGGGGTTCTTTTGTTTGTTTTGAAGGAGAATTAATGAAAGTGTGTCTTCTGTTGTAATAATTTTTAAAATATAAATATTCATTGACTATTTTGGCCACATCTCTCTCTCTCTCTCTCTCTCTCTCTCTCTCTCTCTCTCTCTCACACACACACACACACACACATAACATACATAAAAGCTACATCTCAAGGTCTAGCCATCCAATGTCTTCCCAGTCTTCTCTGGCCCTGGAGGTTGCTGGTAAGTCCTTGATTGTGCTGAGAAGGCTTTGGAGGAACCTTCGGGCACCAGCACTTGGAGGACGGGCCTGCCTTCCCTGCAGTTCCAGGATCTGCAGGCTGACTGTTCCTAACAAGAGTCCCTTTCGGGACAGACCGAGTTCCTCTGAAGCAGAGCACCAATTGCTCCGTGAAGCATGGGTTCCTCCAGCCAGACTCTCGGTCTCCATGTGATGACTGTGGGGCAGCAGGGGAAACCTCACCACCTGCCTCTGGCTTTTCTTCACCTTAGAGCTCAGTGTCACTGTTGCCTTGATGCTGGGAGCTTTGACCCCGAGTGCCCTGCAGGGTTGCAGCTCGCCAGCTGCTTTCTGTGACAAGCAAATTTTCTTTCGGGAGGTCCCATGAACCTAACAGGTCAAAACACAAACCTTGCTTGGTGTGAGGATCTAATAGACGACAAGGGAATCTTTCCCTCTGACAATGATCTTTAAAAGTTACTGAAAAGTTTCTTTTATAAAGGGGATAAGATCATGTATCTATGAACCACTTCGTGCTTTAAAAATTTATTTTTGGAAATCTAATACAGAACACTTAGCATTCTTGGGAAACGGGAGACTGTAGGATTGTTCCAAGTCTAAAACAGACATCCAGTAGTCCTCCCTTATCTGTGGTTTCGGTTTCTGAGGTTTCAATTACCTCTGGTTAACTCTGGTTTGAAAATGTGAAATAGAAAATCTCACCGAGACTTGATTTATAAATTGCAAAGTGTAGGCCCTTCTGGGTGCTGAGACGAGATGTCCTGTTCTTTTGCCCCATTCAGCTTGGGCAGTGAATCAAGCCCTTGGCCAGCAAGTCTACAGGCTACACCAGGGTGGGCTCTTCCTTTTGGTTATAAGATCTACTCACAGCATCATGTTGCTCTCAATCAAACAGCCCGTCATCACTGTTCCTAAGTGCAAGAGTAATGATGCTGTCAATTTTATTATAGTATATTGGTGCAGTTATTCTATTATTGGTTATTATTTCCAATCTGTTATCAAATTTAACTTAGAAATTAAGCTTTGCCATAGTGTGAGTATAGGAAAAATGGTAGCACATGTAAGTGCTTGGTACTCCCTACATACCCAATTTCAGACATCTGCTGGGAATCTTGGGATGTCTCCTTTGGATTATAGGGAACTACTGTGTGTCGTAAAACAGCAGTACTGTCATACGGGAACCACAGAACAGACCGTTTAAAATCGAAAATTTTCCATAAAATTAAAACAAATGTTTGCCACAGTAATAGCTTACATAATTAATATTTTGGTGGCCTCTGATCAAATTTTGTGTGAGTAAACCTTTATCAAATAAAGTAAAATAAAGAACCAGACCATTAAGAGCAATTCTCCTTGAATCATACAAGGGCACTTTTCAGAAGTTAGAGAGGAATCTAGATAAAAAGGAATTCATGATAAAATTTAATCTTCCACTTTTTTTTTGAGACAAGGTCTTGCTTTGTAGTTCAGACTGGCCCTGAGCTCACTATGTAGCCCAGGCAAGCCTTGAACTCAGCAGTCCTCCTGTGTCTGCCTCCCGAGGGTTGGGATTACAGGCATGAGCCACTACACCTGGCAATCTTCCACTTTTGTCATCCTCCTGGAGAGTTAGTAACCCAAAATGGGTCTCTGGAGGTAGAGAGTAAGGTGGAGAATAATCAGTTATGCACAGAACATGTGTAATTAGAGACATAGAAGTTTTGTTTGTTGGCTTTCTGTGTTACATCTTTTCAACTGTATACAAATCTCTGAGAGATTATTTTTATTTGGATGAAAGTCAATATTAATTATTTCAAAATGCATTTTTTGTGTATCCTAAGTCATAATTTTTTTGGTGTGACTTTGTTATGATATATTTCTTAGGAAGATTTGAATGTATTCAAATGTTTGGGAGATGGTAGCAATGGGACATATACTATTAAAAAAGGATTTGAGTTTGATATGTGAGACTGAGGGTAATTGGAAAAAGCAAATTAAATCTTATCAACTAAAAATTATCATAGTAAAAATCACTTATCTTTTAGGTTTTCACTGACAGGTACTATTTATTGGATGTGCCTACCCCTTTTGTGTTTGTTTTTTGTTATCCAGCAAGATTCTGCTAGGTATAGAAAAGGAGTCACCACATTCAACCAAATAAAAATATTCCTGGCCAAACTTTAATTTCCTTGAACTTGAGAGCTAATTGTTAAGGCCATGGTACCATGCTCTGAGATGCTCTATAAGGGGCAACTTTTTTGGTACTGAATGGTACCGATCCAAGGGACACTTCCTGCTGGTATGACTGTTGTGCACTGTATGAAGAGGAGACAAGGACGAAGCGTACAAGAACCCAGCTAGGAAGAATGCACAATCACCTGGGTAGTGACTTCTTTTTAGTTGAAGGTTTGTGAATAGTTTTATATTTGGACTAATAAAGGAAAAGGATGTAGAAGCTTTTAATGCAGACATCCTTTACAGGTTACATCAGGCAACATACTGCATAACTTGGCCACACTATTCGAATGCAGATTACTCTCCACGGCTCCAGAAAACACCACTCAATTAGAATACGTGGGCAAAGATTTCTTTTTTATTTATTTTAAATTTCTAGTCCACATACTTAAAAACAAGAAGTGGTACATGTGAGTGCTGTTATCATTCTATCTCCTCATTTCATTCCAGCCTGAATGGAGTTTTATTTTTAGTAAGAGCCTACCTGCCTTTTCTCGATACTTTCTATTGTCCTTTAAAAAATTTTGTAATAAATGTAGCTTAGTTTCTTCACCAGCAGAACTTCTGTCCTCTGGCAGTGTCCCTGTGTACTATCCTGGGGTTTCTGGAAGGGCTGGTTAGAAAGGAGGAGTCCTTTGATTTTTTTTTTCTCTTGGGTGTGAAATTTAAAATTTGAACTTTGCATAAGAAATATCAAAATGATCATTAATATTTGAATAATCTCTTTAAACAATAGAGAAATATATACATATTTTATATTCACATATATAATCTTATATATCAAATGTGATATGTATTTATTCTATATAAATGAGTATGTAATTGTATATGATTGATATACATATATATATAAACACTTTCCATATATGCACATGCACACGTGCACACTTACATGTGCTTTTTCCTTTGGTATACAAATATATAAGAGGCAGATTTTCCTTGTGCTTGAAAGTTATGCTAATTGGATTAAACAAATATTAAAGGACAACTGTATGCTAAGTGTTAACAATGAGAGAAAATGAGGCATATGGATTATTCAGATGATTGCCTTTAATGGATTTATGATCTAATTTAGGAATCTAGATGGCATACAGGACATTTTATCCCTTGACAAGATAAACATCAAAGATACAATGTTAGCAGTACATTCAAGCTGCTATGCATTACAGGTGGACAACTGTTCTTGATAATGCAGAGAGGGATAGTAAGAGAAAATTTCATCTAGAAAATTGCATTTTTATTTGTGATTCTTTTTTATTATTACAAAATCTATGTAAGAACATTTAAAAAATTTTACACTGTTTTTCTAAATTATTTGTCCAACTAGGTATTGTTTCTTTTCCTGGCGAGTTTCATATCATTATTTGAAATAATTTATGTATTTATTAGAAAAATAATTTCAGAGACTTTGAAAAGCATCTAATAAATTATCTTGATGTTTAACTTTATTTTAATGACCATAACCTTCATGATTTCAAACCTAATGGGCTTTGATTAAGTCTAGATTATGCCAATCAGAATTATCAGTTTTTAATCTTACATTTTTGTTATCAAAATCATGCTAGATTAGCCTGAAGGAAGTCTGACCCATTTTCGTGATAAATCGACTCAATCATGTAATTTGTAATTCAGTTTCACAGCTATATCATCCGGTGCCCACCCCCTAAGGCACGTAGCTTTACTTGCAGGTTTGCAGCAAGAAAATCTTATTAGGTAAATTTGGTTTGTATCTCATAGCTATTTTTATGCATACTAGTTTACTAATACTCAAACTAATTCCCTGTTATGAAATTAAATTAACATAACATGTGTATATTTATTTTTAACATAAAACCAAATTGTATACTTCATTTTAAACATTGCATTTGCCCCCATAAAATTCATACCAACAATGTAAAGAATGACAAAAATCTTCATGGAAGTTTTCCCAACTTTATCCTAGTAATGATTCTTTTATTTACAAAATTTCTGTTTTCTTTATGGTTATAGTTCCAGTGAAAACATTCCTCAGTGGTTATTTAAAATAGCTGTTGAATATTTTGCAAAGAGAATAAATGGCATAGGAGACTATGGGAGCCATGACTGTATTTTGGGTTTATGCGTGTGCATGTGTGTGTCTGTGTGTGTTACTGGGAAATGAACCCAGGGTCTTCACACTTGAGTTACAAGCCCAGAGATTTTCATTATATTTCATTTTGAGATGGATCTGGTTTACTTGCTAAATTGCTCAGGTTTAGCTCAACCTTGTGATCCTCTTGCTTCGGCTTCCCAAAGTGGTGGGACTGATTGTTCAGCACCACAACATGCACAAAACCATCATGTGCAAATATAGTTTTTCTCTCATTGTCACTTGTGATTTGAGATAAGAACAATGAGGAGGCTGGAGATTTAGCTCAGTGGTTCCAGCGCCTGCCTCGCAAGCGCAAGGCCCTGAGTTCGATCCCAGTAACCACATACAATGCTGGGCGTGGTGACTCACGCCCACCAGCCATCAATATCACATACCACAGTGCCTGGTGTGGTGGCTCATGTCTGTAATCCCAGCACTCGGGAGGCAGAGGCAGGAGGATTGCTGAGTTCGAGGCTTGCCTGGGCTCCTTAATGAGCTCAGGGCCAGCCTGAGCTACACGGCGAGACCCTGTCTCAAAAGCAAAAAAAAAAAAAAAAAAAGAACAATGAGGAATGTAGAACTCATCCTAGCATGGGTCCAACCCCCAGCCAAGTTTTTGTACTGTTGACACTTAGAAATAGACTATGTTACTGATGACAAAGCATTAAGGAGAATTATGGAGGTACTGAGGCCCCCGGAGTTTGGGGGACAGTAGACTAGATAGCAGTGAAGCTGCTCAGAAGCTGCGAGGTCGGGCAGGTGTACTTACTGCCGGCTTGCATGGACCTCATTAACATAACAGCTCTTAGCTAGAAGTATCCCAGGACACTTGACGAAGAGGAAAATCCATGCAGCGATATGTTTTTAGGAGGGAGAGTATATCTTCTATGGTTATTGTAAAGTTTCCTCATCAAGTTTTAGCTCCAGTTCTTTATGCTGTAGAAGGGAAGCAAAAGTCTGTTTCCAGATGTTTGAAAAATAATTGGTTTTGGCAGAACACTGAGCAAATAGAGGCTAACTTTGGTTGTGCTCAGCACTGAGGAAGTTCAGAAATTCCAACCTAAAGAGTGGATATGAAATTGATCCTGAAATTCCATTTCAGGTGAGTATTATGTTCTTTGTAATTTCCTCTTCTGAGGACTGGTGACATAGAAATATACTGCTCAACAAGCGGCTTGCTTCAGTGACTCTGCTGGACACAGAGGCAGCCTGGTTGATAAAAATACTCTGGCTTCTTCCTTCCACTCTGCAGTGATTGTTCACAGCCTTTGACGTGATGAAATAATGACCAGAGATCAACATGATATTAAACTGCACTTTTATTCCTTATGAAACAGTACAATTATTACTTGAGAGAGATAAAGTTGTGTGACTTCAATCTTAAGTATATTTTTAAAATTTTATTTATGCACTTATTATTATATAATCACATTTGTGACTGAGAACAAGTTAAGATTAATGAGTAAATTCTAAGTAATGAATGTATTAAATACTCATGATGCATTTAACAATATCACAGAGAGTTTAACAACAAGTATTGAGGTCTAAATATCTTTTTTATTTTATGGATATAAATCTGATTTGTATAATTAATTTCCACAAATATTTTACAATTTTCAGGCAGTTTAAATTTACGGATTCCTTTATTTAATACAGTTAAAACATGGAACGT
>PVIC010035522.1:0-19011 GCA_004025085.1 Thryonomys swinderianus | reverse complement strand
TGCTTTGAGCCTGTAATTCTTAGGCAAGGGCCTCAGGTGGCCTGGGCATTTCCATTAAGAAAGAAGATGGCTGGCCAGAGATTTAGCTCAGTGGTTCTGGTGCCTGTCTTACAAGCGCAAGGTCCTGAGTTTGATCGTGGTAACCACATACAATGCTGGGCGTGGTGACTCACACCCACCAGCAATCAATACCACATACCACAATGCCGGGTGTGGTGGCTCACGTCTGTAATCCCAGCACTTGGGAGCAGAGATAGGAGGATTGCTGAGTTCGAGGCTTGCCTGGACTACATAGTGAGCTTGGGGCCAGCCTGAACTACAAAGTGAGACCCTGTCTCGAAAAAAAAAATCCATTTGTTCAAAAGTTTGGTTCAGTTCTCATATTTCGTTGTTGATTTTGTCTAGCTGATTGGTCTCTCTGTGGAAGTAGGGTGTTGAGGTCCTTATTATCACTATATTAGTGCTTATTTGGCTTTTCATTGGTATTTGTTTTATATAGCTTGGTGCACTAGCATTCAGTGCATATATATGTATGTATATATATATATACACACACACACACACACACACACACACACACACGATTGTCATCTTTTCCTCTTGGATTATTCCCTATATAAATATGTAGTGATCTTCTTTTTCTCTCCTAATTAGATTTTGTTTGAAATCTACTTTGTCTGCAAATGAGATAGCCACTCCTGCTTTTTTGAGGTTTCCTGATACATGGAGAATTGTTTTCTATCCTTTTACATTCAGCCTATGAATTTCTTTTAAATTATTTCTCTTGAATGCAGAATATTGTTGGATCTTGTTCCTTGATCCATTCTGCCAGACTTTTTTTGAGGCCATTAATATTAATAGTTTGATATGTGTGAACTTGTACTTGTCATGATATTTTTCTGTAGTTGGCTCTTTTGTTATTATTATTTAAAAATATTTCCCCCCGTTATTTAATTTCTTGCCTTGCCTGATGGCTTCATTGTGTTAGACCTCATGGAGTCATGGCCTCACTGTCTTTTCTTCAGATATTATTTAGAATTTTTGTAACACAGGTTTGGTATTTATGAAGTTTCTCAGATATTCTTTGCCACGGAATTATCTTATTTTCCCATCCATTTTTTAAGGAGAGTTTTGCGGGATACCTCAATCTTGGTTGGAAATTGTTTTCTTTTAGGGCTTGAAATACTTCATTGCAGGCTCTCCTTGAGTTGAGAGTTTGTGTTGAAAAGTCTACTGCAATTTTGATGGACTTTCCTTTGTATGTAACTTGTTTCTTTTCTCTAACTTCTTTCAATATATCATTCTTTTATTGGGTTTTTGTTACCTTAAAAATTATATGCCTAGGTGTGGGTATTTTTTGATCATGGTGAGGGTGAGTTGGAGTCCTTATTCCCTCATTTATCTGTATGTCTAATTATTTTTCTTCTGCTTCAGAAGTTTTTTGTCCTTACACCTGTGAATGTTTTATCTCATTTGCATTATCTCCTATTTCTTTACTGATTCCATTCGGTCTTTATGTTTTTCTTCTTTGCATCATCTAGCGGCTCCTGGATTGATTTCTCATGGTCCCTTACTATTTTTAACAATTATTTTCTGGTCACTAACTGCAATCCTCTCTTTTATGTCTGAAATTTTGTCTTCAGATTCACTAGCTCTGCTGCATAAGCTTCCAGTGGAATTTTAATCTCTTGAATTTCCATTTGAATCTGTTTATTGAATTCCATTTGATTTATATGCTAGAATCTCATCAAGTTCCTGAGGTCCTCTTTTTTTTTTTTTTTGATCTTTGTGTTTCCTCATGTTCATCACTTCTGTTGTTATCTGAGAGATTATTTCTGATTTCATTTTTTTCCACATCCTCTTTTTTCGCCAGTTCAGGGAGTCCAGGTAGTTGAGTTTCAAATTGGTCCATTTCCTTGGTCCCTACACTTCCCTTTGGAGAGCTGAAATTTAGGGTTTAAGACTTATTTGGTTGTTTTATTATTTCTATGTTTTTTGTTTTTTTCTTGCTAATTTTGATTTAATTCCTGGACTGTAAAATGCTTATTGAAAGTAACTTTCTTGCTAATATTTAGAAAGCTTAAGAAATTATTACTTCTTGGGTCATTCTCCTGAAACAATTGGCCTTTATGCCTCTGCATAAGTTTCAGACTAACCCTAACACTTACTTCTTCCACACCAAACTGAGGCCTAGTCCCTGGGCTCCCTCTCATGTGATGGTCCCATGGGAAATCTGGGCTCAACCACCATGCTGAGGTCTATGTAGAGTCGAGGGCTGTGGGCCTCTTGGCCTCAGCACAACTGTGGCACTCACTCACTGCACAACAAACCTAGCACAGTCTCTGGGGTGCCTCATCATGCAATGGTCCCATGAGAAGACTGGGCCCAACCACTGTGTGGAAGTCAGGGCAGAGTCATGGATTGTGGGCCTCTGTGTAAGTTCCAGCGCAACTGCAGAACTTCAGTCTTTGGAAATTTATGATCTTATTGGAAAGGTCATATAGATAGATATATGTAAATATAAGTATGAATATATCAAATATATAATAGATGAGCATACAAATATATGTATATATAAAATAAAAACAAAAATCACTGTATAAGGGAAAAGAAACATTGATTTGGAAATTGATATATGGATTTGAATCTCATTTTTATTCATTTTTTAGTACTGAGGATGGACACCATGGTCTCATGCCTGCTAGGCAAGCACTGTACTCCTAAGCTATACTCTGAGTGCTTGGAGTTTGTTTTGCATTACCTTAGGCATCTTTCTGTTTTAAAATTAGTGCATGTTACATATACAGAATAGTGAGTTTCACTTTGGCTTAGTCATATACCCATATAACATATTTTTGGGGAGCAGGCAATTCAAACTTTTCTTTTCTTTTCTTTTCTTTTCTTTTCTTTTCTTTTCTTTTCTTTTCTTTTCTTTTCTTTTCTTTTCTTTTCTTTTCTTTTCTTTTCTTTTCTTTTCTTTTCTTTTCTTTTCTTTTCTTCCTTTCCTTTCCTTTCCTTTCCTTTCCTTTCCTTTCCTTTCCTTTCCTTTCCTTTCCTTTCCTTTCCTTTCCTTTCTTTTCTTTTCTTTTCTTTTCTTTTCTTCATTTTCAGATAGGGTCTTATTTAAGTTGCTAAGTTACTGAGGCTGAGGCCAAACTTACAATCCTCCTGCTTCAGCCTTCCAGAGTGCTGAGATTACAAGTATATGCCACTATACCCAGTCGGCACTGCTTCTTATACAGTACGTGCTAAAAACAATATTTGTCAAATTCCTGTATATTTGTGCACACACGTGTGTGCGTGCGTGTGCACGCACACACATACACACACATTGGTGAGGTAGTGGGGAGAACAAGAAAATAATGTTAGGAACTTTTTTAATAGAAACATTGAGATCTAAAAGTGGGATTTATAGATTATTATGAAACATCACAAAGTGAAAGCCAGAATAAACAACATCTAGCCCTACTTACTTGACCTAATTTAATACCCTCCAGTTTCACCTACATCTCTCTCCTTCCTTCGTAAAAGCTGAATTTGCTCCTCCTTCTATTTTTCCTGCACTCACTATTTGCAGCAGGATGATTTCTCAAGAAATTGAATTCATTAGTATTTTTATGGATAATTATAGTTGCAATATGCTGGGTTTCATTTTATTAAAGTAGTTATGAGGTGATTAATCTTGTCAATAACCTGTAGAGTGAATATGCATTTTCTGTATTCTCTGGCTTTTTGCCTCTGTTTAAGTCTCTGAAAATATTCAAATGTGTTTGTCACTTTTCATGTCCTCACCTCCTCCTGTGCTGAGAGCCAGATGTGTGCTGAGATCTGGAATTGCTTTCTCACCCCAGGAAAAATATATGGGACAGAAGATTCCTAGCTGTCCTTTGCTTTTGTTCTGGTCCGTGTTGTTTAAGAGTAAACTACCTATAGTTCGTTTTTAAACTACCTATATCTCTCCAAATTAGGAGAGCTGACAGTGCTTCTAGATAATGACTAGCAAAGCAAAGGCCTGTGAACCACATTAAGTACTCACAGCCTCCATTTCCAAGTACATCTGAAAGCAAAATTCTGAACATACAGCCCTTGCAATTTGGGTGCTTACCATTGCAATGATTAAAAAATGATTGCTTTCCCAGAGGTTTAGGTGTGTAATATAAGACCTAGTTTGCATAACCAATTACATTAAAAAAATCCATGAAATTTTAGAACATGTCAGTTTGCAAAACACAAAATCTAACAAAAATTTGGCATTTAAAAAATTATTATGAAATCGAGAACTAAGCTAAAGATTTCCATCCTAAAGATATAGTTAAATAGTCACACATGCATGTACAAATGTACACTGTAAAACAGGAAAAACTAAATATGTTTTATACTTCATAGAAATGTAAATTATAGATTTTTATATAGATAGATATTGAAAAGGATCATACTGGACAAGCAAAGCATCCTTTTAATATTGCCAGTTGTTCACTACTCATTGACTTTTACTCCCTGATGTATACCTTAACTTCCCAATAATATATCCACTATTGCTTCTCTTACTGTGTTTGCAAAAGGCTGTCTCCAACAAATTGTTAATTAGCAACGCAGGAAGCCTAAGCTGAATCAAAGAAAAAGCCAATTTCGACCTCAGACAGTAATTTGATGTTCTTCTGACTCTTGTTTTCTCCAAGATAATGCTAGAGACAGGTATTATTCTTTGTTTGGACAAAATAGTTGAAGAGATAGATATGACAAATTATGCCCTCTGTTAAGAATAGTTTCATCTTTCTTCACATGGCTGGCCGAGTAAGATAGAGTTTTTATTAAGGACCTTCATCTCTAGATATCCTTCCAATTCCAAAAACTCTCATTCCATGAATAGATACATACTTCTCATTTTTGCATTATTCTTGCCTATTGGCTGCCAATAGTCCTAGTACAATAGAGTATTCATTATCCCAACTTGCCAAATGAATCATGTGCTTCCAGTGTGATTTTTAGAATGATACCAATACCTGGTATTACTTGGATACTGTATGCTGATAACGTTGACAATCCTAATCAATGAGAATGGGGCAATTGTCTTTATCCAATTGTTTAAGCAATGAAGCATCTGGTGGAATTGCGCTTGCCTTGAGACAGATCAAAATGAGTTGGGATAGTCATCGGTTAAAAATAACCGTCTCTGGCACTAAGATACTTAATTAATGAAAAGTGCAATAGCTTCAAAGTGATAACACTTAGGCACAAGTCTCTTGCTAATTCTGCACCTTCCAGCTCATAGAATTAGAAATAATACTTGTAATGAGGTTGGTGATTTTTCTGATTATAACACTGTGTGTTAACCTCTACTCTGATCACATTCTTGAGCTGTTTAGGAGTTTGTATGCTTTAGCATAGATTTTCATGTGTGTGGCTCCACTGACAAGTGTCTAGGACTGGGTTGATAGGGATAAGATGACAAGTGTTAATACTCAGAACACCTTACTCATTTAAAAATAAGCTAGTATTAATGTACATAAACAATTCTTTGCAAATAAAACATTTGTAGAAATGTTTCTTTGATTTGAGTGCTCTGTGACTACAATGGAAAAAAGAGGAAAAGTACTGATTTTCCACAGACATATTTATGTAGACATATTTTGGGACATACACTCATATTATAAATCCTGTTTTAGATGAATCTTATACTAAAGTTGCTGTATACTTTAGCTTAAGCAAATGGACTCACAATATGCATAGAGATTTGGGACACAAGGGGACTGACTGACAACTTTGCAGCATATCCTCATGGCAGTCAAAAGATAAAAACTCTGCTCAATATCTTCTTTGTATTTTCTGTGTAGTTTAACGTCTCATTCTGCTATAGCTCTAGTGTTTTTAATTAACCTTAATCATCTGGAAATATACAGTATACTTTTTGCAATTTTCCTCTTTTTTCTAAGAAGACTAACTTTTTAGTAAGCTCATTTTTTTGTCAATTAAGAAACTCAGTATCTGGTCTGTCTGTCAAATAATAGATGGCTCTTTGAAAGCTTCACATACATTCTGATGGACCCACTATAATCCACTGGTCAAGGATATGAAAGACCAAAGCCCGACTGAGCAAATCCTTGCTTATCTACTATAATCAGATATTGCTACAAATATATCTTTTTACAATTCAACTTTGCAACACAATTTCCTTTTATCTGTAAGTACCGCTTCCTGAGGCTGAGCTTATTGAGTCACAGGACACTGTGCCTATCAGTTTTACCACAGAATGCTTTTTTATTGAAGTTAACAAAAAATCTACTTGCTCCATGATAACCTGATTGCTTGTAGATGCATCAACAGTAATTCTGGCCTTCTTTAGATCTTGAATTAAGCCTCTTCAGCCAAGAGCTAATAGATGTTTTCATCTCCCTTTTCATACCCATCTGCTCTTCATTTGATACCACTCCCTTCTCCATTCTACATACCTTTTACTCCCTGTCTTCAAGGGCACTATGACTTTTTTTTTTTTTTTGAGACAGGGTCTCGCTTTGTAGTTCAGGCTGGCCCTGAGCTCACCACGCAGCCCAGGCAAACCTCGAACTCAGCAATCCTCCTGTCTCTGCCTCCCGAGTGCTGGGACTACGGGCGTGAGCCACCACTCCCGGTGGCACTATGACTTTTGATTCTGTCTACATGGTTCTTTATTTTACTCTTACTTTAAAATGTAAATACTGTGCTTCTCTTCTCTTCACTTGCACTGAAGTGGTTTCAGTAATTCCTCATTTCCAAAGTGTCTTTCCAAGCATACCTTTTAGCTTCACTGTGGATGCCTGCCTGGCAGTACAAATCATAGGCTACAGGAAACCTGCACAGGTGACCTGCCAATGGCTCACACATAAACCATCTGTCTCCTCTTCAAATCCTTCTGCGACTTCAAATCTAAGAAAAAGTTCAGTGACACAAGCTTCTGGGGTGTTATTGTTTTCAGTTATGGCTGATGAGATGGATTGCACAAAAAGTGAGCTTTAATAGTTCTATTTCCGTCTGCCCTCATCACCTATAGTTCCAACTTCATCAAGTACTCTAAGCACAGCAAATTAAGTTTGTATTCTTTTTTTCTATTGGAATTACTGCATGATTAACATAGAATGTTTTTTATAACTGATGAAGATTATACCCAAATGTCTCAATTTAAAAAATCAGGTAATGACAATATCAGTTGTGTTTTATACTGTTGAAATACATTAATGAAAAATATTGCTAAAATATATTTATTGGTACTGGAATGGCTCTTTGATTACTCCTCCACTTGCCTTGTATGTTACTGAGGATATGGAAATGCTTTTCTCAGAAGAGTTGAAATTCCATGGAAACATCATCCAAGGTCTACTTTGAAGTATGTAAGACTCCTTTTCAAGAACTCTGGTCCATCTTATTGTGTCACCACTCTCGTCTCTTGACCCTGGTGTACCTCAACACTCCAGCCTTATCAAAGGACCTAAAGTTAATTAATTCTACTCTTTGTTTTATCACGGTGCCTTAGTTCTTGCTTTTAGACCAGTCTTCCTTTATGAGATTGACTCCTGTACATTTTTTTTAAGACTCAGCTTAAACTTTATTTCCACTCAAGAATTATTGAATGTGTTCCAGAAGTTATGGCAGAATCAATAAATCCTTTTTGGTTGAATTACTTCTTGAATTTTATCCTCCCCCTCAAATCCATAAAGATAGGGTGAACTCTGGGCCAGAGAGTTAGCTCAGTGGTTCTGGCGCCTGCCTCGCAAGTGCAAGGTCCTGAGTTCGATCCCCGGTAACCACATACAATGCTGGGCGTGGAGACTCACACCCACCAGCAATCAGTACCACATACCACAGTGCTGAGCGTGGTGGCTCACGCCTGGAATCCCAGCACTCGGGAGGCAGAGACAGATGGATTGCTGAGTTCAAAGCTTGCCTGGACTACACAGTGAGCTCAGAGCCAGCCTGAACTACAAAGCGAGACCCTGTCGCAAAAAAAAAAAAAAAAAAAAAAAAAAAAAAAAAAAAAAAAAAAAAAGATAGGGTGACCTCCACACAGTATACCCATACCCACCCACATGCTCCCCGCCCCACCACACATTGCATATCTCTACCAGGTGCCATGCAAACCTCAGAGATCCATTCATGTAAAACTCTGTCAAAGGCGGCAGCTTACAAACTATCTCCTAATATATATTGGTTGATTTTTTTTTTTTGAACACAGGGTCTTGCTTTGTAGTTCAGGCTGGCTCTGAGCTCACTATGTAGCCCAGGCAAGCCTCCAACTCAGCAATTTTCCTGCCTTTGCCTCCCAAGTAGTGGGATTACAGGCATGAACCACCACACCTGGCATTGTGGTATGTGGTTACTGGGGAGCAAACTCAGGACCTTGCACTTGCAAGGCAGATGCTGGAACCACTGGGCTAAATCCCTGGGCCCAAAGTGAGTCTTTGTTTGTTTTTTGAAAATATTTAATTTAATTTAATTATTTAATTTAATTTAATTTTATTTTATTTTATTGAGATAGGGTCTCACTTTGTAGTTCAGGCTGGCTCTGAGCTCACTACGTAGCCCAGGCAAGCCTCGAACTCAGCAATCCTCCTGTCTCTGCCTCCCGAGTGCTGGGATTTCAGGCGTGAGCCACCATGCCCGGCTTTGTTTTATTTTTTAATTGAAATCTTTATTGGTACATTTTATATACAGCTCACAATCACACTCAACATTGGGGAATTTGTACCAGTATATGACATAAGTTAATTCTTATGTTTACCCATATCCCTATGCA
Source organism: Thryonomys swinderianus (assembly GCA_004025085.1). NCBI lineage: Eukaryota > Metazoa > Chordata > Mammalia > Rodentia > Thryonomyidae > Thryonomys > Thryonomys swinderianus. The sequence goes on along the minus strand of PVIC010035522.1, from coordinate 10,244 downwards.
CCCACAACCCCCCACCCCTATATGTATGTTCTTTCTTTTCCTTTCCAAATCATATTTATTTTTCCCCTACCACATTAATCACATTGAACTGTACATTTAAAATATTTATGACGGTACATTTTATGTGGTATATATTTTATAATTTAAGTTTCTGACTGAAATAGCTGCCAGCTCCTGGAACCTTACTGTTCCTATTGGCAGACTCTGCATGTCTCAGAGAGCATACCTAAGGAAGTCACCTTTTGAAAGAAAAGCAAACCAACCAACCAACAAACCGAAGCCTTGCTCTTTCCCTGGACTCTGTGGTGTGGAACAGTGCCTTCCTCTGGGGAAGCAGACTGCAGCAACTCTGTAAGGGGGAACCACTTGTCCTTTGGCCTTCCCTTGCCAGGGCATGTCTGTCTTCCTGACGTTATCTTCTTTTGGTTTCTTTTAGCACTGATTGCTGGATTCACCACAACATATTGAAAAAAATACCTATCATCAATCATAGATATTAATATGTATTTATTGGTGAGAAGTATTTTTTTTTGAGACAGGGTCTCTCTTTGTAGTTCAGGCTGGCCCTGAGCTCACTATGTAGCCCAGGCAAGCCTCGAACTCAGCAATCTCCCTGTCTCTGCCTCCCGAATACTGAGATTTCAGGTGTGAGCCACCACGCCTGGCACTGTGGTATGTGGTATTGATTGTATTGCTGGTGGGTGTGAGTTACCACACTTAGCATTGTTCTATGTGGTTACCGGGGATTGAACTCAGGACCTTGCACTTGTGAGGCAGGTGCCACAACCACTGAGCTAAATTTCTGGCCCTGGTGAGGAATTTTTAATCATCTACTCATGTGTCTATTCCACAAGATAAACACTGATTATTTTAGAATGGTGGAAAATTAAAATGAATACCCCACATCTCTCCAGGTTAAACCATTGCTGACAGTTTGTTATTCTTGTGTTTAATTAGCCTTACAGACAACTTTTGCACATACAAAAATCTATATGTAAAATATCCCGGCCTTTTGCATATGTGATATATAGTGCTCTCTCTTTTCCTAATAGCACATCTTCTATTCACTTTGCATCATTACTTACCATTTTCCATCAAGTTATACAAAAGCTGCATGGTATTCCATGGAATGGTCATACCATAATTAATTACTCCTCTACAGATACTATTTTTTTTTTTGAGACAGGGTCTCGCTTTGTAGTTCAGGCTGGCCCTAAGCTCACTATGTAGCCCAGGCAAGCCTTGAACTCAGCAATTCTCCTGCCTCTGCCTCCCGAGTGCTGGGATTACAAGCGTGAGCCACCACACCCAGCACTAGAGATACTATTTTAGTTGCTTTCAGTTGTCTGAATCAGAAAGAACTTGGACAGCCTAAATTTTTAATCACTAAATCAAATGAATTCTATGCTATAATATCAGGTAGTCTTTTAAAAATAATGTAAAACTATAATGAACACAACAGTGAAATGTTCACTATATTTTCTCATGGGAGAACCAAGTTACAAATTAATTTGAACAGTCTGAGCTCAGTACAGTTGCAAAGAGCACAAAATGGATCTGTGATAGAGAAAGCAGGGACCTGTGTGGGGCAGTAAGAATTAATCAAGACTCACACAGACAATTCCAAGTGAGACCAGGCTGAGGGCAGTGGTCCTTGAGGGAACCTATCAATGAGAAGCACAGGAGGCCTCCCAGAGGAAGTGGGAGCTGGGCTGAGAGTATATGATCATTAACTGTGCTATACTGACAGCCTGAGAAAAAGCTGCTTAGCAGATTAATACCACTCTGGGTGTGTCTGTGGATGATTGACATGTAGGCTGCAAACTGAGGAAGGCACACTCCAGATCTACGTGGCACCAACCAATAGGTTTGTACCTTGGTTGAATAAAAAGAGAAAGAGGGAAGTCTTCCCTTTTTGGAGGAGTTCCAGTCTTTGCCATTGCTTTCGGTCTCCAGTGGAGACTCTTAGGCCTTCATGCAGATTCTCAGAATTCCAGCGGAGACTCTTCAGTTTCCCAGTACAGACCCTTCAGTCCTCCAACACGAACTCACACTGGTGATTACAGTGAGCTTCCAGGTCTTTGAACTTTAGTTGCTACTGGATCCTCTGGTTTTCCATCATGCAGATAGACATTCTAGATTCTTTCCCCAAGGCTCCACAGATAGCCATTGCAACTCTTCCCCTTCTGATCCTATAAGCCCACCTAATAACCCCTTTGTATATACACATTTTGTATTGAATCTTTTCCTCCAGTGAACCATAAATAATACAGTATGGAAGGAAAGAGACCAAGAGGTAGAGGGTGAGATTCCTGCCGGACTTGACTGTGTTTGTTGAAGTGGAAATAAGATGTGCTGTTTTGTCAAATTAACTTATTTGTCAGTCACCAAAATGGGATCGTGAGTGATTGAGACTATATGTCTTATATCTGACACATGTGTGTTCAAACTCTAGCTCTGCTACTTACTCAATATTTGCTTTGATAAGTTATGTAACTATTCCAAACATCAGTTTCCATACCAATAAAATGGGAATCATAACAATATCTACTTCATAAGATTGCTGTGAAGTTGAACTGAAATATAGGGTATAAAATAGCATCATGTCTGATTGGCACATAGTAAAATGTTAATGCTGATTAAATTAAACATGCCATTGCACTTAAAGTCTTAGTTTAATAGTAGCAATGAGGGATGCATAATTCTCAGAGACAGTTATTTCAAAGCCTTATACAAGGAGCCAGAAAATGGTAGAACCCAGACAAGTGTCTGAATTTCTAAATGAGGGAAAGGAAGTGTGTATAAGATAGTAGGCACAAGAATTGACTCTGGGCTTAAAATGACAGGGCCCTGAGTCTCTGCCTCTGGCATACACTGTGTGCCATTGGTCTAGTTCCTTCTCAGTAAGGGCCACCCCTGCATTCCTCATATGAAAAAAGTTAATGATAGCACTATACATCACAGCGCTTTTTAAAAAATTATTTATTTTTATCTTTATTTGTACATTGTATATATACATCATGATGACACTCAATATTGGAAATTTGTACCAGTGTTTGACATGATTTAATTCTAATTTTTTCCCATTCCCTTAGCCATCCTACAACCCCCATCCTCCAGAGCTTTTAATACTAGGACCAAATGAGAAGTGACAGATAAATTGCTCTATTGTCTGGAACTCAGTTCTCAGTTCATTTATTGAACAAATACTTGTTGGGCATTTATAAGATAGTATGTTTTGTGCTCAGAAACTGAGAATACATCACTGAAAACTATGACTATGACTTCCACTGCTACCATAAAGCTATCTTTTGCTACCTGCAGTGTCACTATTTAGATATTCAATATAACAACTTAATGAAAAACATTTATGCAAAATTCACTAGGCATATTAAAAACCCTCACATGAAAACATTTGAGTTACATAGGCATTCCATTTAAAGAATATAGAATATACACTTCTCCAAGCCAGATGGCACCTTGGTTACAAATGCATTGTACAGTATTATCCCCCCCCACTGTGGACTATTATTATCTTCTTGCTCATCATATGTAACATCTTTTGGAGATATAATCTATATAGGAAAGATTTATAGTAGTTCAGCAGTAAAATAATCTGATTATGCTTTGCTTATTAAAAAATTATCACATTTATTTTTCAGCTCACAGAACTCTTTTCTGACACCAGTCCATTAAAAAATATCCCTCAACCCATGTTTTGAGTGGTACTGTTGTGGAGTGTTCTAGAATGAGGTCTGACAAACTTTAATACAGTTCTGAACCCATCCAATATCCTCCTGTTTTCTCCTGAACTCTTTCCTCTTGCTTTTTCCTTCTTCTTTCATCTCTCCTTCCTCATCTGTTCTCTTTTTCCTGCATTTATTGACACATTACTAAGAGACTGGCCCATCACCAAAATTATCTTGAGTCCTTTTAGCACTGACAGCAATACCAAGGGCTGTCAAAATGTGAAAAAATTATCCGTTACCCCTGCCCTTTAAAAGCTGTCAGTAACTCATAGATCTGCACTGGGTCGATATGCATAATTCTCGACAATGTAAGTAATCTATATGCAAGCAAATGGCTGAACACATGGCATGCTCCTGGAGGGAAACAGGAGTACTCAGTGAATTACAGCTATACCTTTTTCAGTACAACAACTTGCCAAACACAGATCAGCAGATAAACAGTAAACATATTGTTATTCTCTCTATAATGTATGCTATTGTACAGCCTGTACTGTACTCTAAAAGGGAAATTGTGCAGTTTCTGGATTCTGTTAGTTGCCCCTTTTGTTGAAAGGTTGTACAAGAACTATGAGGTTGAGCTTCAGTTTCCAGTTTAGCCACAGACCTGCTGTGCGACTTTGAGTAAACCACTGACCTTTTTGAGCTTCAGAGGCAGATTTACTATAAGACTTGGAGTGGACCTTGTGTTCATGGTCTGACATTCTGTGATTGAATAGGATTGCTGCCCTTTGCTGGTGGCTTAGGGGTGACGGGAGCTGGCAAGTGCTTTCCTTCAAAACCTATTGCTGGCTGTCTGAAGCCTGGCCAAATGTTGCTTGGGAGGAGAAAGATTGACACATTTGCAAGTAGAAACTGATTGTGAGTGGGTGTTGTGTGTCTATTTGCATACCTTGCTCCTCCCAGAAAAGCCCAAGATTGATTTGCTCAATGAATATTTGATTTGGAAGCACATTTGCTCAGATTCTATTTACATTCTTGGAGTAAGCTATGGTGGGCTAGTCAAGAGAACAGTGTGTGAAAACTGAGCAAGCATAGCTATCACTTATCTGGAATTTTCACAAACTGATGGCTGCATCATTTAGAGCTGTCTAGAGGAACAGAATCACTAGGGGATTTATTACATAGGTGTAAAAGAGCAGAAGTGGGAGAGTCCACATCATCACCTATGCAATCAGAAGTGGGATAGTCTCAAAAGGCTCTCTGTAAACTGAGATGCTTTAGAGAATAGGGAGTCTTAGAGCAAGCAGATCAAGGGTGCAGCACTGGCCCGAGGTCAGCTGGTTAGCTCAGGGTAAAGTCACTGGTGTGAGTCTGCGGTGGAAGGCAAAGAAACTGAAGACCAGTGCATAAAGATGATGATGAAGACTGGAGCGCTTTCAAAATGGGACACTTTTTTCTTATCCATTTATTCTGCCTGGGCTAAAAGACTATTGGCTAGTGTCATTCACATCCACAGTGAATCATCTTCTTTCTACTTGCTGGCCTTCAGTCTGATAAGAACAAAGAAGAAGGCTTGCTATAGTGAGCACAATAAGTGGCTTGTTCCAGTACTACCTGAATAGATGGCTGGACAAATCCTGAATGCTGGGGAGTTCATCCTTGGTTTTTCTTGTTTCCCTTTGAATATTCTGTCTTTCTTTTCTGCTCAGAATCTGTTAAAAACTTGTACACATATTCATGTCTCTTCTGGGATCCCAGGTCCTATAAGAGTGACACTCCTACCAGGACCTGCCATCTTCAGACATTCCCACAGCTTCAGATCTTTACTTTCCCCTTTCCTTCTCTTCATAGTTCCTGAACCTATACTCATCATTTGGTAATATGTTAATAGCAGATCACCGATAATTGTTGACATTTAGCAATCATTTCCATAGCTGTGGCTCTGTCCTGCGTGTTCATGCAAAGTGTGTAATTTAACTCTCAGAACAATTCCATTTACCAAAAGCCTAACTGTGCCTACTTGAGAGTAGAGAATATTAAGAGGATGCTGATGTTCAAAGAGGTTAAATTGCACAAGTCAACCAACCAGTGAATGATTGAGAAAATCCACAGTCAATTCTAACTTTGGAGAGTGTTCCCATGTACATGTGTAAAAGTCTATATTCCTTCAGTTGTATCAATAGTCAGGATCTCCACTTTGCACAGTTAGATGTTTCTTTCCTGTTTGAGGAAGTAACTTCATAGTTCTTTTCTAGAGTTTTCCCACTCCGTATGCTTCATTTTCATTGCCTTCCCAAATATAGAGGTCCAACAAGGACACACATTCTAAGAACCTGAGAAGTGTTGTTTTAATCTCTTGTTTTCTTCCCTTTCTCCCTCCTATTCATCTTATTCTAATAGTGCACATTTTTCTTTTCTACACAGTTGATATTCACATGCACTTCTCATTGTGTCTTGGCTCTGATAATTTAAACTTTGACAACAGCTGAGCATTCTTAGTCTGGTTATGATGTCTCCTATGTTTATCTTTCATTTTTCCTGCTCTCAACAAGAACTGCTTGCCATCTCCCCTTATACTTTTCTCACTGTCTTCTCTGCCTCCTCATCACTCACAAGATGGACTCATTTGCTGCTGTACCACTCCTGTGAGGCAGATACTACCAGTTATGTTGTCTGTATTTGAAATTCAAGGAATCTGAAGCTCACATTTTCCCATGTAGCTTGAAAAGTATTAGACAGTATTTTCTCAAACAAGGAGGTCTTCCCTAGTACTAATAGTTATGTTAAAAAACAGTTGTTAAGAGTACCTTAAGTATGCAAGGGGCTCCAGAATGTAATTTTGACATAAAAATCATACCATTTTCTGGTTGTCTTACTAAAGAAAGACAACCAGGATGGAATGAAGTATATTAGGGAGGCCTCTAAGGGAGATGTTTAACGCATCTCACATGTGTTGTCTAATTGAAAGAATTTCATTCTTTGAGCATCACCCAAATGTAGTGAAGAAGATCACTTACAACTCTGAAATAAAGCCAGATTGAGGCCTCGGTAACTATATTTGAATAAGCCTTTTATATCTGGGCTAAATTTCCCTAATGCCACAATGATGGCATTGTCAAAAGCATACACATGAATAAAAACATTTAGAAATCAATACTGTAAATAATGAGGGATTGTGGGAGGTACCCACTTCTTTTGATCTTTGGCTTTACAATATTCTATAAGTAGAAATTCTGATTTCTGATTGGATAAAGCACTAATAATCAGGGAATTTAAGGACATGTTGTGGCTATGATTATCTCTCCTTTTTAAATATGAATTTTCTGCTCAGATTTCCCCATTTAGGATTATCATGGAATTTACTCTGTACATTTGGAAGATGGCTTATGGCTTGGCACATTATAAAGGTTGGCCATATGAGTGGACAGGGACAAATCTTGTGCACTGATTATCTTTTGCTCAGGGTTCATTCAATATGCTGAGTACTACTTTCTTTTATAAGAGACTCATTTGAGCCAGGATTGCCCAAACACTACATGGAATAAGCTACTGCACATAGTATGGACATGCAAAGGATTTAGTATGATTCCAATAAACCAAAAATAAATCTGTTATCCAATATCATTCAGATTATGGCTTTGCTTTATATAGAAATAGAAATACTCCTAGATTGTGCAAAGTATGTCTCTGTTGTGCTCCTCCAATTGGCCACGGAGTCAGGGAATATTCAAGTAAGGTAAATCTTCCAGGAATATAAATTTTTATACCACAATTTGAGGAGAGAGAAGTTACATTATTTTGAAACTTCAAAAAATAGTTTTTATTCCACTTATCTATGTTATTTAGTAATAAATTGTTAAAACTGATATCACTGGAATATATTATACATACATTATGATCACATTCAACATTGAAAATTTATATCTGTACATGATACATCTTGAGTCTCACTTTTTCCCATTCCCCTGCCCTCCCTAAAACCCCAACCCTATATATTTAAGCTTTGCTTCCTTTTTTTACTATCAGTTTTTTCTTTCCTTTCTTTACTTTTCCCTTCTGACAGTTTCTTTTTGCACATGTTTTTCTATTTCACATTACCTATCATGCATTTGGCATTCATTTACACCTTCAATATTTCACACTAGAGAAAAGATATAGTAGTTACACATCTGTGTCCTATGTATCTCACTTATGAGTATGTCCTCAAGGTACATCCATTTGAGTATAAATGACTCAAATTTATCATTGTGTATGGCTGAATAATATTCCATTTTAGAGAAAAACCTCATCTTTACCCAGCCATCCACTGGTGGGCTGCTATAGTCATGGGTGCACATATATTGCTGTGATTAGATAGATAGATAGATAGATAGATAGATAGATAGATAGATAGATATAGATATAAGAATTATATATATAAATCCCAGAAGGGGAATAGCAGGGTCAAGTGGAGGCTCAATTCCTAATTTTTAATGGCATCTCCACACTGATATTTATAGTGGTTGTGCGGGTCTACATTCCCACCAACCATGGAGAAGAGTTCCTTTTTCCCCACAGCCCCAAAGGCATTTGCTGTTGGTTGATTTTGTGATGGCAGCCATTCTTTGTGTAAATGCAAAGGAATTGTAGTTATCCCATCATATTGTACCATCATATTGGCAGTTAGATTTGCAACATATGAATTTGAGAAGACATGACTCAGTGAATAGAAGTATTTAATAGCATGAACTATGCAATCATCATTATACATTATAATAAAATGGGAAATAACAAAAATTTCCAGCCTTGCCACAGAACACTGATCTGCTGGAGGTCAGTCGCCTTCCCCTCTGCTTGACAAGCAATTTCAGAAGCACTGCGGGGGCTGTGGAAATTGTTTCCGTACAAATGGTGCATCTTGGAGTTCTGCTCTGGAGAAACTTAAGGTCTACGAAGGTATTAGGAGTAGTTTATACCTGGATGTGAATGAAATGTCTGAGAGGAAATCTGGTGACTCTGAATAAGGAGGGGCTGTGATAAAGCTGAGAAGAGGATAGAGCTGGTATGGCAAAAGCAAAAGAAATGAGAAGCTGGGACCTCTGACTATTCTCTAGCTTCACATTCTGGTGGAGGAAGGGTTGATCTTCCTGAGACAGCTTTCATCTGATTCCCAGTGTACTTCTTATGCTACTCAGTCTACTTCTAAAATGGTTTTCAGGTGAAGTCTAGAGAAACAGGTCAACCAATGGATTTCAATATGTTTCATCTGGGGGTTTTAAAATAGAGAGCTGGGAAGCGTGTGATCAAAATTCTGATGCGGCTACTCCATTTAAATTTTCTACAAAATATATATGGAAGCACCTGTCCTTAGTTGAATATTACTGAGACTTTACTACTCTCCGTATTCAGAAAGCAATTTAATAAGTGCACATTTCTTCCTTTATCCCTCATGATTATGGATTATGTGCTGTTTAAGTAGCATTTCCTACTATGAGTGTGTTTAAGATTTTCTGAGCTTTTCTTTACAACTTTACTTGTAGGTGCTCTGGCCTACCTCTTAATCCATCCTCTTCCCTGATATTTCCACAGTTTTCACCCACATTACCTTTTCATCCCTTGTTCCTTTAAAAATTACAGAAGTCTTTTCTGCTAACTGCACCTTCATAAGATCACCTCAGATCCAAATCACTATATCTGGCTAATTTTACTCAATAAAAATAATCTACATTAAACACATTCTGTCTTGTCTACAACCAAGGTTACCTTCATTCACTTAAGTGAACTGCTTCCTCTATAGAAATGCATCCAATCTCTTCACAATAATACTGACATTAGAAACAATTTCCATCTTCTATCAAACACTTTGTGTGTCAGGTATTTGTACTCTCACTTTAGAATTAAGGAAACCAAGCTTCAGAGAGACCAGGTCATTTGCTCAAACTTTCTGCTAGCCAAGGAATCCACTAGTCAAAATTATCTCCACTGATAGTTTAGTACTGACTTAATCCATGAGCACTGGTTTAAAATGTTGATATTCTCCATATGGGGAACCCATTATTCTTTCTCCGGGCAGCAAATGATAACAGTTGAGAGCACAGATCACAGCACTGGACAATTTGAGATTTGGATTATGCCTCTGCTGAGTGATCTTGGAAAAATCATTTTAAGTCGCTGTTTCCTTGTCTGTAAAAGGAGAACTGTAATTCTCATGCACCAGAATTATTATAAGAACTAAATGAGATGGTATCTGTGAAATGCTAAAGATAAATGACAGTATGTCATTAATAAGCTGAGATCCAGATTGGAAGTGATCCTGATCCTAGCAAATAAAGAGTGGTGACAATATATTTTGGAGAACATTATCTCATGATTTCTCAGAAAACTGGAAAAACGTTAAAGACTGCTCATCCCTTTAAAGAATGAGGCAATAGTTTAGAAAACAATTTGAGCTGATTTAAAAGGTCTGGCCATATAATTTGAAGAGCCCAGTGTCTTACAAAGTTGTGGTTAAGCAATAGAAATCATCACTGTGAGCTTTTTTTTTTTTTTTTTTTTTTTTTTTTTTTTTTTTTTTTT
>PVIC010035521.1:0-19014 GCA_004025085.1 Thryonomys swinderianus | reverse complement strand
GATGGAAGGAAGGAAGGAAGGAAGGAAGGAAGGAAGGAAGGAAGGAAGGAAGGAAGGAAGGGAAAGAGAGAGAGAAGGAAGGAAGGGAAAGAGAGAGAGAGAAGGAAGGAAGGAAGGAAGGGAAGAAGGGAAGAAAAAGAAAAAAGAAGGAAAGAAAGAAAGAAAGAAAGAAAGAAAGAAAGAAAGAAAGAAAGGAAGGAAGGAAGGAAGGAAGGAAGGAAGGAAGGAAGGAAGGAAGGAAGGAAGGAAGGAAAAGAGAGAAGGGAGGAAGGAAGGAAGGAAGGAAGGAAAGAAAGAAAAAAGAAAGAAAGAGAAAGAAAGAAAAAGAAAGAAAAGAGGAAGGAAGGAAAGGAGGAAGGGAGGAAGGAAAGAAGAAAGGGAGGGAGGTAGGAAGGAAAGTAATACTGTCATTTGGTACAACATGCAGGAATCTAAAGTACCTTATGTTCAGTGAAATAATTCATGCATAGAAAGACAAATGTTATATAATCTTGCTTGTACACAAAGTCTTTAAAAAGTCAAACACACAGAAGCAGCAAGTAGAATGGTGGGTACCAGACATTAGAAATGGGAGTGGATGGGGAAAGGAGAGAGATTGGTCAGTGGGTATAAAGATTCAGTAAGATAGGAGACATAAGTTCTGATGTCCTATCACACAGTATTTGTGTCTATAGTTAAATGTAGTGTGCTTTCTATTTCAAAATATCTGCAAAGAAAGGATTTTCAATTAACTCATTACCAAAAAAATGATAAATGGTTGAGGGGATAGATTTACTTATCCCGATATGATCATAACACAATGTATGCATGTATCAACTCACGGTACCCTATAAGTATGTAATACTATGTACCATTTATGAAGAAAACAAAAACTCTTAATTAACCATTTTAAAGTAAAAAAAAATATAGTACAATTTAGTATATTTACACTGTTGGACAATCATCATATATATGCAGTTTTAAAACATTTCCATAAGTCCAAAAGAAAATCTTGTACCCATTGAGCAGCTTCCCCCAACTTCTCCCTAGCCTTTGATGACCCACCCAGCTAGTTTTTATTTCTGTAAATGTACTGCATACTTCATATAAGTGGAATAATACATATGATCCTTCCTGTGTGTTTTTTTCACTTAACATGTTTTCAAGATTCATGTTTATTGCAGCATGTATCATTACTTCATGCCTTTTTTGGGAGTTGATACTACTCTACTGTATTGATGAAATGTGATAATCCATACAATATTGGTACTCTTCCTCTTGCAGTCATAAAGGTATTTGAAGCCCATGGGTCAAACCGTTGGGCAGACTCATATACTCTCTAAGGGACTGGATTCAACTTACAGGCAGTCTGGATCTGACTCTGTGGGATTAATCCAGTAGTCTCAACTTAAGGGCAATTTTATACCCACTGACTCACATATCCATGCATATGTGTGTGCATGTGCAAAAGCACATAGACTTGGCAATATTTGCAAATGTTTATGATTGTCACAACTGAAGATATGCTATTGACATCTAGTGAAGAGAGGCCATAAATATTATCAACATACTATTGCACAAAGGATAGAACCTACAACAAAGAATTATTTGACCTAAAATGTTTATAGTGCAAAGGTTGAGAAAACTCTGTTAATTTAAGAGATCAGTGCAGTTGTTACAAGTTCCAAAGACAGTTGATTCAGATGGACAACTGTCCATACATTTGATTATTTTGTCTTAATACTATAGTTACATATGGAATATTCATGGATTTGACATATGTGTATTCAGCATCTATTTATGGACCAGACTCTGGGCTGCCTTTAAGTATTCAACAACCTAAGAGGTGCAAAAAAAAATCACTTATTTATATGGAGTGCTATATAACTAACAATTTTGCTTTATGGGGTTGTGATATTTTTGGTTTTAACCTTCAAACTGTGAAGACACTGAAAAATTATCTGCCATATCTACAATACATTGTGCATCAACACCTAAACCCAACTTATTTAATTTAGCAACCCTAAATTTACCCATTCTTAGCACCCTAGACCTCAACTACTCGTGTGATTTACGAAAGAATAGAACTTAAAACTTAACACCCATCTTTAAGATGAAGTAGACTAGTTCTTCTTTTTCTTTCCTTTTTGTTTTTTTGTTCTTTTTTTTTTTCTTTTGGCTTTTTAAAAAAAAATTTTATCACCAGGCATAGTGGCTCATGCCTGTAATCTCAGCACTTAGGAGGCAGAGGCAGGAGGACTATTGTGAGTTTGAGGCTAGCCCGGGCTACATAGTGAGCTCAGGCCCAGCCTGAACTACAAAGCGAGATCCTATATCCAAAAAAAATGTCGTATTCTGTTTTTGTATTTGCTTGAAATTTTTCATTTCCTCTTCAAAGTTAGAAAATCTATGCTTTTTATTGCCTTCTTTTTGTTATGATGATTACTTCATGTGTTTGAGGGTTTTTTTTTACTATTCATGTTTTTTCTTTGTTTTAATTTGCTTTAATAGCAAAAAGATATCAATACATTTTACTAAAACTCAATGCGGAATGTGTCAAAATTGCCTCTCCACTTTATAACCTCTTTGAAGAACACTTACATAAATATGTATCCCAGAAATGCAAAATGTCAACATTTACCACCCTTCCATTGCCCAGACCTATGCTACACAGGTTTATGATTAACTGGAATTGTCGCCTGTTTAAGTGATACCCTAAGTGTTACTGCAAAGAAGGCAGTTTGTCCTATTGAGATTTATGTCATTTATTTTACTGCTGCCATGGGAGATTAAAAATTAAATCATAATTTTAAATATTTTCATAAAGGTTAGGTAGGCATGTTTGATTTCTTTATTGCTTCACTGAATATCAGAGGCTAGAGTGTTCACAGAGGACTGACAGTGAGGAAGGATGGTATTTATGAAACAAATGTCATTAAGTTTACCTTTGAATAAGATCAATTCTGGACTCCACCTAGAAAATTATGCACAAATTAATTCCTATGATAATAGTGCTTTTCCACATAAAGACTGTTACATTCTATTTTTAAAACCATGACAACAAAATATGTCTAAAACAATGAATGAGTTCTATCCCAGCGGATCTTCTAAACTGGGCACATGTGCCAACAAGTCCCTGAACCTAACAAGGCTCTGGATGGCTCGCAGAGCTGATAGCAAGGAGTGAGGCCACAGCCAGACTATGAAGTTTTCTTCAAGGCCCGAATATCAGGTTTCTGTATTTTTTATTTTCAAAGGGAAAATGAAAGTCAGCCAGGACAGAATCAGGCCACCGGTAGACGCAAAGAATTCAGCAGTCCAGTGATAATGGAAATCTTAAAAGGACATCATTCAGCTAAAGAGTATGATGCCTCAAAACAGAAGCAAATTTTGGGAAATGTCTGTGTGTGTTTGTGTGTGTGCAAGCTTAATACGTGTACATCTTTAAAGAAGAACTTCTCTGCATTTTTAACATCTTAATGTACACTGTGACTCTCTGTAAAAACATCCAACTACTTATCAGGGTATAGGCACTTATTACAGGACCCTAAAGTTTCATGAGACATGACTGGGGAAATTATGTCTAGAGGTGAGTAAGGCATCTAATCAAATTCTTACAATATCCTTGTGCATAGTATAGAGTAATGAGAACTGGAATGGAAAAACTCTTGTAGCACTGCCAAACAAAATAGAGAAAATCAAATATTGAATAAGACAAGTTACACTTAAAAACTATTCATTGTTTATCTGCAATTCAAAATTCCAATTTAACTAGGCATCTGGTTCTTGCTTGTTTTTGTTAAATCCAGCAGCTCTACATGTTTGATATTTGATATAATTTTTAAGGGAAAAAACAAGTAGGGAAAGTAAAGAAGAGAAAGGAAAAAGTTGATAACAAAAAAAAGAAAAAGAAAGGGCTTGTATATAAGAAGTGGGGGTTGTAGGGAAGGCAGAGGGAAAGGGAAAAAATGAGAATCAAGGTGTCTCACGTACAGGTACAAATTTCCAATGTTGCATGTGATCATAGTCTATGTATAAAATGTGCCGGGCATGGTGGTCCACGCCTGTAATCCCAACACTCAGGAGGCAGAGGCAGGAGGATTGCTGAGTTTGAGGCTTGCCTGGGCTACATAGTGAGCTCAAGGCCAGCCCGAACTACAAAGTGAGACCTGTCTCAAAAAAAGAAAAAGGATGTATAAAATGTACCAATAAACTCAATTTAAAAAACGAAGAAATTTTTGTCTCCTAACAAATTTACCATTTTTCTGTCTTCACAATATACATTTCACATTTTACCAGTGAGCCATCCTTCCATTGTCATGATGTACAATCCAAAAAATCTGGTGCAACATTATGAATGTGGTCAACTATTAGTTCCTGTATCTTCCAGTCTTTGCCTAAGTCATTCTTTTTACCCTGTGTCAAAAATGAAAATGTTACCTGTACTCCCAAATACTTTAAATTTCACATCAAACTTTATAATCACTAAGAGACAGCTCTGTCTCTTGATTATATTACTTGGTCCCATATGAATCAGCAGATGTGAGTAGCGGTCAGTGAGTTTGACAGATCTTGGCAGTCTCTGTTCTGCAGCTGCACGCTCCAGAACGAACACGCCGTGGGGCAGTCCTGCACTGCCTTCTGTTTTCATCCACTCATTTATTGAGTAAATATCCCCTGATCACCCAGTGTGCTCTAGATACTCTACTAAGCATTGAGTATACAACAGCTGAACAAGACCAATAGGATTCCAGCCTGCACTAAGGTTGCATTCTACTAGAATGCAAAAAAGGGAAAAAATCAAGTCAATAAATAAACTAGATCATTTCAGATACTTAAATTAGTTAAGCTATATAAGTCAAATAAATTATTGGGAAAGAAATTAGAAGAACACAGTGTAGAGAATGACTGGATTGAGGAGAATGGTGGCTACATTAGGATGATTGAGGTAGATCTCTTTAAAGAAATGACACATAAGCTGAGGCATGAAGAACAAAGGCTGTAAAATGCCAAGATTTAAGGGGAAGAGTAATCCACCAGAACACCCACAACAGCACATATTCTTAGAGTCAGTAACAGAACCAAGGATGAGATGGCCTTGTAGATGTGAAACCCCATGATATTAATTCCTGCTCCATGCTTGCTTCCATGCTCTTTATATTGAGGCTGAAGTAAAGGAAATATTGTTGAAAATAGGTGATAAAGGGATAGGCAGACAAGTGGCATTTAACTTCTACTGCATTTACAGAGGCAGTAGATGGAGAGAAATATTTTTCACATACAAACTTTATTTGCAAGGAAGTTCTTCCTTGCAATAACAGCAATACAGCAATAACAGCAACTACAAGTAATCCTCAAGTTGCTTTCAAATCCATCTAGGCTTTCAGTTTATGCTTATTTTTAAATGACTCCAAAAATAAAATAAAATAAAAGGACCGCCAAATTTTCTAATTTCTGAGGTAACAGAATGATCAACTGTTTTCTCAGCATTTGGTGTGGTTTACTGTGAAGTTACCAAAGTGCAGAAGGTGGCCAACTGAAAACTTGAGTGTCAAATACCACAAATAAGAGATGCATATGGACTTATGTATGTTTTCAGTGTGGTATTTAGAAAATGTGTCACAGTGAATATAGGCCAGACATGGAAGAGATGATAAGCTAAGACTCAGTGTTTTATTTATGTATAAAAATGCATACAGTTAGGTTAGCTTTCAGATATGAGGAGAAGGTGTTATTACAGCCAAAAAGTGCTTTAGAAAACTTTCCAAGTAGAAGAGGACAAATGGGGGGCTCTTCAATACCCTTCCTGGGTGTTTTTCAATAATGTTTTTGGAGTAGCGGCACCTTCATAAATTTACCATTGTCTGACTTTCAACCTTAAGATCCCAAGAAACTCACTCTGTCAGGAGAGTTTACTCAGAGTAAATTCAATTCCCCCAGAAGTCTACTGGGCACTTAACAGTGTGTGTTAAAGTCATTCTATGTGCCAGACTTCATGTTCTAGGCACTAATATGTAATGGTAAGCAGTAAAGCTATTAACTGTCTCTTCTAGTGGGAACATTCTGTCTTCAATTAGTTTACGACCTAAGTGTCTCTGATTTTACAGATCTGTGAGGTTATACAACCCTTTAATGGCCAAATCTCAGCATTTACCCCACTGAACTGCAGAAAATCTAGTCTTTAGCCAAGTTCTTTTAACCAAATTCCTCTGCCCAGACTTTTCTGAGAGTTTCTAATGGGTACATACACTTCCTTTAGAACCACCCTAGTCATCTGGCATAACTCATACTCAATAAATGATTATTATGTACATGAATGAATTTTGATAATCTCTTACATTCAGATCTAGGAAGCATTTTTGTGGTTCTTCCATCATAACTGATCACTTACTACATGCTCTCCAGAACATATAGTATCATGGGGGACATTATCCCTGTCCTTAAGTGCATCAAATCTCATCTGTGGAAAGAATAAATACATAATCTGACACTTAACTAATAATCTAAAAGGAGTGAGCAATGTATAATTCAATAGGGTATGTAGTAGCTAAGTAAAGATTCATATTTTGGAATGGGAGAACCTGACATCACAAAGGAAAAGCTTACAATTTGAGTTGTATATAGTGCTTTAGAGCACAGTGGAAGGACTCATCTGGAGTAGGATATTTTATGGGAAAACATTTGGATAGGACAAATGAGGCCAGGTCAAGTGTTAGGCCTCAAGGACTGGATTCAGGAGTTTGGGTTCACTGGCAGAGAGCAAGGAGCCATTTATTGTCAGGAACTGCAGACAATTTACTTACTTGACTTACTTATTTAGATTTAAGGATGTCTTCCCTGCCCTATTGGATCTTCAACTACAGGGATTATTGTCAATAACATCCCTGTTTTATGCATGCTAGGATTATGGGTATGAGGGCTTGGCACCAAATAAGGATGTGGTGAGCTCAGGGTATTGGGCCACCTCCTGCTGCTGCTGCTCAGAGTAGCAAGAGTGCAGCCTGGGCTCAGCCTCTTTTTTCAAGGTTCCAATTTTGTGGTTTGTTAATCTTTTTGCTGTGGGACTCACAGGAAACTCAAGTTTGCCATGAGGGGTCTGGCTGCATCCTCTTATCCTATCTCCCACAGTTTATGAATGGTGTTTACATAGAGAGAAGCATAATGATATTTCTAATGATCTTCTTGAGGATTGAAGGAGAGGGAAAAAAATCAAACATTCCAAACCTCACTAATAAGGAGAAAAGAGATATGACTGGTGAAACTGAAGATTTTTATTTTTTCTCTGAAGAAATACAAGTTGATAAGTAAAGTTATTATGATAAAATTTAGGATTAGAAAACTCCAGAATGCCTTTCAAAAATAAGTTATTTCAGCAGAGAGGAATCGAATTGGGTATATGCTAAAGACTGTTAGTCCTGTAGGAATAAAAAAGAAACAT
Source organism: Thryonomys swinderianus (assembly GCA_004025085.1). NCBI lineage: Eukaryota > Metazoa > Chordata > Mammalia > Rodentia > Thryonomyidae > Thryonomys > Thryonomys swinderianus. The sequence goes on along the minus strand of PVIC010035521.1, from coordinate 11,597 downwards.
CATGCTTCAGGAGCTGGTAATCTGGCAATTAACACCACTATTACTGAGAACTTGCTATATGCTGGATTCATTGCTAAATATTTTAAATGAACTTAATCATCTTAACCATCCTGAAAGGTAGGTATGTGCATCTTCATTTTGTGGATGGATGAAGAAACTAACATTCAAAAGGAGATTAAATTAGCCTTAAAAAACCCTAAATGACTTGCTCTAGGTCATAGAGCCTACAAGTAACCAATGGAACCAGGATTAATATTAAGGTCTGTCTGATGTTCTTGCTTTTAACTACTACCCTATTATCTAGGGTTCACATGTATAAAACAATTAAGAAACATGCCCACCAGCAATCAATACCACACACCACAGATGCCGGGTTTGGTGGCTCAAACCTGTAATCCCAGCACTCGGGAGGCTGAGGGGGGAGGATTGCTGAGTTCAAGGCTTGCCTGGGCTACATAGTGAGCTCAGGGCCAGCCTGAACTACAAAGCAAGACCCTGTCTCAAGAAAAAAATTATTGAGAGCAATATTGCTTAATATTGGTCCTTAATTTAAAATCTTATGATGCAGCAATCTGAAGGACTTCCCCTAAATTCTATTATTATAATGCTAGGTTTTAATGGATATTGCTGTTGAAAAAGAGATACCAAAGATACAAAGATTCAAACAGAAAAAAAGTATATCATTATGCTTAATTTATTACCATGAATACATTTTTAAATTTAGTCTTCCAATTATTCAAAACTGCCGGACATGATGGCTCAAGCCTATAATCCCAGCACTTGGGAGGCAGAGATAGGAGGATTGCCTGAGCAGAGTTTGAGGCTTGCCTGGGCTACATAGTGAGCTCAGGGTCAGCCTGAACTACAAAGTGAGACCCTGTCTCCAAAAAAAAATAAAGCAATTATTCCAAAGTATTTGTTATAATTTATCTAGTCAATGTCCTTATTTCCCTCTGACATTTAGCTATGCTTACAAACTAAATCAGAAGGCATGATAATTTAACATTTTTAACAAATGAGTTCAAAATTTTCTGAAATTCTTCATATGGAAAAATTTTAGAGGTCAGAAACTTTCCATTCTGATATTTAAAATTATTCAGATGCCAGAGCTTTCTTTTAGGTGACAAAGCAAGAAAACCACATAAAGGATAGAAACATTTTTGGTATCCATTTTTCCTGTCTTTGAGACAGGCACCTGACTGTGTAACCCAGTTGGCCTCAAACTCATACTACTCCTCCCTCTGCTTCCTGAGTAGCTGGTCTACAGGTATGTGTCAGCATGCCTGACTCGTCATTTTTTAAAGGCAGTTTTTTAAGCAGTTACTTCTCACTAATAGCTAAAATTCACCTTGAAGTGATAGATTCTTTCACAAAATAATATCTTCTGGTTATGATCCTACTGCCAACTAGCAAGAAAAGGTCAGCAAATTTGGAATATTTGGTCACTGTATAAAAGGAGGTGTGTAATCACTTCTATGTTCAATAACTTTTTAAAGATATTAAACTTTCCTCAAGATAACTAGTCAGCTCACTGCTACAAAATAGACCCATGGTCATCCTCCGTCTCTTTCCAAACTATTTGAAAGATTCTATTATTTGAGGTGATATACGCCATAACCTTCTCCCTGCACAGTAAACCACAGTATGTTGCAATGCACTGAAAGTAAAAAACAAGTGAGGTATTTGCTGAAAACCACCTTGAACTATGAAACACCTACCCTTTTTTCAAAGTGCTGGGAGACATATGTGACATGTCAAATATGTGACATTCAAGTCAGCAGCAGTGTCACTACAAAGATTAAACATTAATAAGGCTTAAGTTTCGGGAAAAAAATAAAATTTCAATGTTTTTCTTTAACCCAAATAGATCAGCTTGTGTACTCTCTGCGAGTCACTATATCCTCACTTTGGAGAACTCTGGCCTAAGTCAAATGACCACTGATTAAATGCAAGCCATGAACTTTGTAGCCAAATGAGTAGGTGGGTGGTGAAAAACATGTTGATTTACAAGAATTGAGAAGCTCTTTCACAGCCTCACCCAGAAGACAGATAGCCCAGGTCTGCTTAGAATTAGGTTGAAGAAGAACAAAAAAAATTTAGTGGTTAAATTTGATATTATAATGAGCTATAAACAGCATGCTTAATTCCATACTGTAAGATAAACTTGGGAATATTCCTAGCAGGTCAATAGCAGGGTCAAATTGGACCTCTAATCATAATTTTTTTAGGAATCTCTACACTGACTTCCACAGAAGTTGTACTAGTCTACATCCCCCAAAGAATCATATCATAGTGACATATGTGCACCCATGTTCGTAGCAGCTCAGTTTGTAATAGCTCAATCTTGGAAAAAACCCAAATGCCCATCAACTGGAGACTGGATAAAGAAGATCTGGTTTTTCTATAAAATGAAGTATTACTCTGCCTTAAAGAATGATAAATTTGAGTCATTTATACTCAAATGGACGTACCTTCAAGACATACTCATAAGTGAAATAAATAGGTCACAGATGTGTACATATTGTATCTGTTCTCTGGTATGAGAAACTGAAGATGTTAATGAGTTCTAGAATGTGTGATGGATATTGTGAAATAGAAAATATTCAAAGGGAAATGTGGTGGAGTGAGTAATGAGGGGTAAAGAAAAATATGATGGTAACAAAAAAGGGAAACAAAACTTATGTATTTAGGGGGTGGGTAGGGGAATGGGAAAAATGAGAATTAAATTGTGTCATATACTGGTAAACATTCCTAATCTTGAGTGTGATCAGGATATGATGGGCATATACAATGTACCAATAAATAAATTTTTTTAAAAAAGATATACTTGGGGGCCAGAGGGTTAGCTCAGTTGTTCCGGTGCCTGCCTCACAAGCGCAAGGTCCTGAGTTCAATCCCCGATAACCACATATGATGCTGGACGTGGAGACTCACGCCCACCAACAATCAACACCGCATACCACAATGCTGGGCGTGGTGGCTCATGCCTGTAATCCCAGCACTCAGGAGGCAGAGACAGGAGGATTGCTGAGTTCGCGGCGGCTTGCCTGGGCACCATAGTGAGCTCAGGGTCAGCCTGAACTACAAAGCGAGACCCTGTCTCAAAAAAAAAAAAAGATATACTTGGGAAATACTTATGAGAAAAATGGTGAGCACAGAAATTTCATATAGAATGTGACACATTTAAAATATAATTATTGGCGATTATTAATATTTTAATGTACTCTGTAGGCCCAAAGTTGCCCCCTATTTATTAACTTATTTAACCAGAACAACAAGACCATAAGGTAACCAATTTCAGCCACACTTTCCACATGAGGAAACTGAGGCCAAGAAGTAAAACTGAGCTGGTCCAAGGACACATGTCTATGAAGTAGCAGAGAGCCAGGTGTGGGACGCACATGTTGCTGCTCTTCCTTCTGGCCTTGGCTTAACGTGGCACATGGAATGCCAACATGGGGGGGGGCAGCTCAATTCAAATGGAAACCTAATCAATTCTACTTGAGGTGCTCCTCCACTCTTCCTTGGTTCCTCACCCTCAAATCCTAATCCTAAAGTGAACAACATATCCTGCTTTCCTGACGTTTTAGATACTCCTAAATCCCTTGAAAATATACACATCACTGTATGAGCTCCTCAGTCTTCCCAAGAGCCAGGAACAACTCTGGAAATGTACTTAGTGAATAAACACCACATGGCATATGGTTTGTTTTCATCAACAATGTATGTTCATATTTATTTCTAGTGTGAGACCACACAGGGCTACAGAGTAGACTATGGTTCATTCATTGGCAATACACAATGGCTCCTCTAAGCTGCCGCCCGAAAGCCCTATGCCTGATAGCTAATGTACAATGGAGGAACCATTGTAAAATTTATCATCTACGATATATGTGGGTAGAATAAAGGTGAAAATATTAAAATTCCTTTGGTTTTGGCACTTTGAAACTTAATGTAGCATTCTTCATAGAACTAATTTGCTCTTCAAGTCAGTTTATTAATGGAAAAGAGAAATGAAATATTCCTAAGGGAACAATTTCAGTAGACGAAGGTCAGCCAGGCTTTTCTTTAAAAAGTGTTAATACCTCAGTACAGCACAAGGCAGCACTGCACACAGCAAGTTTAGCACTTATTTTCCAATGTTCATATATATGGATATGGTATCTATGTGTATATATGAACATATATGTGTATATATAATACAAGAAGGCCAGAGTAACCTTAATGGCTGAAGGATAGATTGTCATAAAAATATGGATTAAACTAATATGGAATAAATAAATACTGAACCTGAATAAATTAACTTAGTTTTATCTTTGTGTGTGTGTGTGTGAGTATGTGTGTGTTACTGGGGATTGAACCCAGGGCAGTTTCACCTTCTTAATCTTTAAACTGGAAATAATAATTCTTAGCCCCAATGGATTATCAGGAAAATAACATGATCGAATATACATAAAATCCCTAGCATTCTGCCTGGGAGTTCACATACACTCAATAAATGCTGGCTTTTTAAAAACTCTGACTATTAACTATCAATATTATCCTCATTATTACTATACAAGCAAGAAGCCTACCCAGCCTAAGAAGCCTAAATTCTTATTTCTTCTGGAATAAACTGAGAAAAGCTTACACGGTATTATGAAATGTTTATTTACCCTGCAGAAGATTTAAGGAATATACTCCAATAGTCAATGAAAGGATTGGATAAGAAAAATGCTGAGAAGTTATTCTCCATGTAAATGAAACACTAACTGAGGAGAAATGGGCAAGATTTAAGTGGGAAAGACGTATGTGAAAATAAGAAAATTTCTCAACTTCCTAGAAGAAAGAGCCTTTCCCACACTCTGGAAATAAAAAAAGTTACTGAGAAAGCAGTGAGGATTCCGTTGTTAAACACGATTTAAAAGTTGTACCCATTTGTCCAGAAAAAGTAAGAAACTTGGACCAGAGATTCAGCTCAGTGGTTCCGGCACCTGCCTAGCAAGCACAAGGCCCTGAGTTCCATCCCTGGTAACCACATACAACAATGCCGGGCGTGGTGGCTCACGCCTGTCATCCCAGCACTCGGGAGGCAGAGACAAGAGGTTTGCTGAGTTCCAGGCTTGCCTGGGCTCCATAGTGAGTTCAGGCCCAGTCTGAACTATAAAGCAAGACCTTGTCTCAAAAAAAAAAAAAAAAGAAAAAGAAAAAAAAGAAGAAGCTTCAGAGCCAAAGAATTATGTTTACGAATGTCCAATACATCATATACCCACAACTAAAATGAGAAATTTTCATTATCAGTGTACAGGAAAATCATACCGGCACCTTGGTTTCTGCTCTTCGACCAAAGTCAATTCACACAACTGCAATGGTAGCTCTTTGCCCCAGCATCATAGAGACCATGATCCCCAGATACCCCTTCCCAGTACCATTATCACTTTCACCTTTAAATGTCACCATTTGAAGAAATTAACAGGCACATTAAATTTTCCACCTGCAAATGAGCAAATCCAATTTTTTCAGATGACTCAGGCTGCGAAGTAGTCTGAATTTTCCACCCAACAGTGAACTCAGAAAACCCAACATCACACCCACATAAGGTTTGATTGATTTTTTAGCCCCAAATCAATCTGAAAAGTATATTACTTTCTTAATATGAAAGACTCAGAGAATTAGCAAAATGAGGTGGGATTGTGAACTAAATTGTCATCCTCATGTGAAAGAGTTATGACCCCAGATTTTAACTTCTGTGAAGCTACTTCTCCATAGATCCGATGCTCTTTCATATGCTGAGGTTTTGCCATACCTCTGAACTGATTTATTTGGACATCTAAAATAGCCAGGCCCAATATTTATTAGATGCTTCATTTTCAAAAGAAATGGGAGCTTCATATGTTTTCCCAGCTTAGCAATGTTGGGCTGAATGCTAAAAATAACTAGAAACAGGATTCGAGAGGCAATTTTGTTTGAGAAGGTCATTTTTCAGGACGTGAGGCAGGACCAGAGCAGTTTGGGCATAGATGATGCAATCAGAAAGCTCTGTTCTTCATATTCAGGTGCTTGTGAAAGGTGGGGCTTATGACTTTCATCACACACACACACATACACACACACTTCTTGCACGCTAAATATTGAGGCTATTTCTAGACAAGTGACAGCATCTCTAATAGATAATATCTTCATTCACACCATGACTTTGCACCTTTTCTGGAAGGTCTGTTTGAAAGGTGTTTAAGAAAGACTTTTGGGATGTTCAGGTCAATATTGTCTTAACAGACCATCTTCTTGATCCATTTTTAGAAAATTTGAATCAACTTCTATACTAGCTATATTCTATGGAAGCTTCCCACCTGGGGAGTAAACTACTGCTGGTTCCCAAAGCAGAATCAATGAGCTGGAATACATGCATGTATGCTAAATATTGCCATTCTCATCTGTTTATAGCCAGCTTTTTGTAACTCCTAGCATACATGCACACAAACATACACCTCCACAGACATACAAATTCATCCAATAGATTCTACTTTTTCTATGTTCTGCTAGCTAATTAGGCAAACTGTTCCACATCAAGGTTCTGATTGCTGTTTTCTGCTTAATAAGCAAATGACCCTTCCTCAGCTATCTTTACTTTAAAGAGAGACTCTAGAAACAAAACAATATTTTGTTTCTTTCTCTAGTGGAAAGCTCAGGTTTTAGGGCCTGTCTGTAAGGGAAGGATTTGGCAAAGAAAGAGCCTTTCTCCATACTCTACAAATCATAAGACTTGGTGACTAGCTGCTCCCTGGACATAAAGCTGGCCTCTAGTCTAAATACACACATATGGTGTCCAGCTGGCTTTCACTTTAGAGTCAGAGACTTGGCCTTCCCCTCATCTTCCCCAACCTACATTCCATCACTTCCTCACGGATCACTGATGAGAGCCATATGTTCAGAATTTACATGTACTGTATTTACAACAGAAAATTCTGGTCAGACTTCTGCAGTAGATATCTAGATGTCAGCTTTGTTAAATTTCTCTGGACACAGAGTAAAGCCATTTGGCTGCCATTTGTTTCTTCCTATCTTATAAAAAATAACATAATTTCTTTTGGAGTTAGGTAGATTTCCTTGACTACAGATTCTAAAGTTTTCTGTTAATACTCTCACAAATATGTGATTTCATCCATTTAGACTAATATATCACTTTCAGAGGTGAAATGAAATTCTACACTTCTAAATATATTTCAGTCTAGATTCCCACAGAAAGAGATGTACTACATATACAAGTAGTATGTCATTCAGTTGCAGAAATTGATATTCTAGCCTAGACAGACGTTTCCCCATGTTCTGATCTATATCAGCTTAGCACATCCTTAGACTGTATCTTATATGGTTCCCTAATTGTTACCAGTATAGTAACCAGATCTTATTGACCATGTTGTAGCAACCTTGAAGCCTTGATCCACATATGATACTCTTTATATAGCCTATAAAACCTACCACAGTGGTAATCATACAGTAGGAACTCTGTAAAGTTGATGGCTGAATCAAATTAATCTTCTGAATCCCTTCTCATAAAATGTTGCAGAGGACATTTTAAAATAAGTAAAATCAAGGCCTATGACTGTGGAAAGAATGTGTATATATGAGGAAGGTCAAAGGAAGTTGTGTGTAGAGGTAGAATTTCTGTGTCCTTATTATAGTAGTGGTTCCATAAGTCTATATGTATGTTAAAACTCATGAAAAAAAATCACTCATCAGGAAGCCAACTTTACTACATTACTACTTTTAGTATATGAAATAAAAGTAAAAGTGTATAAGTGAATAAATTCTACTTTATCTACTTTATTTCTCTCACTAATCTTAAGACTTAGTCTAATCAAGTCACCCTGACTCTTTCAATTTAGAGTCCAATTATATAATTTCATATAATTTTATAACAAGGAGAGTATACACAAGCTTTAACATACATCTATGTTTTTAAATAAATGGTATCTTCTGAATCATGCCAAAGGTTATATATACTATCAAAGTTGAGTTTTAAAAAGCTAAAGCCCAAAGAAATCTATTAAATCAGCAGAGCCTAAGGCTGGGGATACAGTTCAGTGTTTCTTAACATACATATGGCCCTGACTTAAATTCCCAGCCTGAACTAGAATCTATCCCATGTCTTGTGCTTTTCCACTGTAACACAGAAGTAAAATAATATAGCATTTTCTTATTTATATGCCTTTCCTCATACCACAAAGGATCTGAAGTTATTTACATGTCACATATTACACAAAAAATATTATATTAACTAAAAATTAAGACCAGGAGAAATAAAGCAAAACAAAGACAGAAGGAGGAATATACATAGACCAGTGGTGGTAAACCTGTGACATGTGTGCCACAGAAGGCACACAGAGCCCTATTTATTGGCACATGAGCTAAGTCATCCAGGCACCTTTGTTTTCTCTTAATTAAAACCTCAGTATTCATGCTTAATTGCAGTGTTAGCTTTGCGATAAATAATTGGGTTTGCGGTTACAGTTTGGGTACTTGGTCTCTGAAAGGTTCACCATCATTCACGTAGACACTAATGCCATGGAACCCCACATATGTAGTTAATGAAGTTGGACCTATGAATTTGGCTTTGAACATCCTGGAAATCCAAGCAAAATGACCTTATTTCCACATGATCATTTACAAAATTTGTATTGTCCGTGAGGAATAAAAACATACAATTCCCCTGAATAAACAAAATTTTCCTGGCACTTATTTCTAAAATTTCTCATATGAGTTCTGAAATGTATAATAGATACTGTAAAACAGAAAATATTCAAAGGGAAAAGGGGGGTAATGGGTAAGTAAAGAAGGGAAAGAAAAAAAATTGATGGTAAAAAAAGGAAGCAAAGCATATGTATATAGGGGGCAGGAGGACTGTAGAGTGGGCAGGGAAATGGTAAAATGTGAAAATTGTGTCATATACTGGTACAAGTTCTCAATGTCAAATGTGATCATGATGTATATATAAAATGTACCAACAAAATCAATTTCTAAAATTTAAAAAAATAAAATTTCTCATGTGGAGACGTCATACAGAGAACATTGAATAATAAAATGGATTAGACCTTCAACAACATCCTTACAATATATTTAACTAGCTCTTTAATGTTCTAAAAAGCATTCTTTAAAAATATCCCTGGACCAAACAAGTTATAACTTTAGGCAATTCTTTTCCCCGAGCCTCAGTTTCCCCTTCCGTGTCAATTAGGTGTCAGACTGGTTGACCTTCTCCTATGTTCCTGCTAGTTTTAAGAATCTTTGACTCTGACATTATGAACTGAATTCTTCCACCAACATATGAGATTTCTTTAAATCTGTCTTAATTGTTTGTAGCAAGTATATGTGCATGCTAGCTATATCCTTAGTGGTCTGGGACATTCGGTTTCTCTCTTACATCTTCACACAGAGCCAACTTCAAATAGAGATAGAACAGACAGCTTGCAATCTGATATGATTTTTTAAAAGGTCATCTTACAGATTCCACATCAACCCCTCCAAAAATCTCACAAAAATAAAACTTTCTCCACAGGCCCTAAAGTCAGAAATTGTATGATTCCTTGGCCAAAGAGTAGGGAAAGAGAAGAAAAAATATGTTGACTACTTATTATGTGCTAGATATTTTTACATAATGAGCTAATTTATTCTTTACAATAATCCTATAAGTCAGGTATTACAATTCCCATTAAGAATCAAGCCTGTTGGGCCGGAGGGTTAGCTCAGTGGTTCCGGTGCCTGCCTCACAAGCGCAAGGACCTGAGTTCGATCCCCGGTAACCACATATAATGCTGGGTGTGGAGACTCACGCCCACCAACAGTCAACACCGCATACCACAATGCCGGACGTGGTGGCTCACGCCTGTAATCCCAGCACTCGGGAGGCAGAGACAAGAGGATTGCTGAGTTCGCGGCGGCTTGCCTGGGCACCATAGTGAGCTCAGGGCCAGCCTGAACTACAAAGCGAGACCCTGTCTCCAAAAAAAAAAAAAAAAAAAAAAAGAATCAAGCCTGTGGTGGGTTTGTACTCTGTCAAAAATAGCTGGGCTGGAAGTGGAATCTCAAAGGATTTCCTTTCCTGAAGGTTGAAATGAAGAGCAGACTTCATCTTTTCAACCAGGTGCCATGGCAGTTTGGGCATCTTATCTCTTCTCTTCTGTCTCAGTTTTGGCATGGCGTATGTTTGATGGGTATCATAGCAACTACTAAACTTCTTCACTCAGCTTTTCTGAGGGAATACACATAAGTCAAAACTTCTAGGGTGCTCCTAGAATTTCCTTTTTTAGTTTCTCTGGCTTTAGGACAAGATGTTTGTTTAGCTTTATGATGAAGCACACCAGGTTCTCCTGTAAGACACACCACCTTTCAAGTTGGAGAATTAAAGGTTGGGAGAGATTCATGTGGGTTTCACTTTGTGTTCACAGATTCCAGCAGGTCCTCTTAAGTTCTAGTTTGACCTTGCTGTCCCCCATTTCACATTCATCTTTCCTATCTGACCTGCTGACTGCCAGCCCAGCACCAGATAAACAAATGCCTTATGTGATCTGTTTAATTGGCACGCAAATTGCATAAGGTCAGAAGCCCATAATAAATCATTTGCTTTATATCATTCCTAACAGTTCTGTTTCTCTGACTGAACACTGGATAATACAAGCTCAGTGAAGTGAAATTATTTTCCTAAGGTTGTAAAGTTGAGAGGCAGAGTTACAAATCAAAATAGGTCTCTCTGGCTCCAAAGCCCATGCTTTGGAGAAGAGCAATGCCTTTGCCACTTTCTCATCACTGAAAAACAATGCCTGACACCCGCAGATTAAAGGAGAAGTTTATGTTGGTTGACAGTTTATAGAGATTTCAGTCCATAGGCAGCTAGTTCCAAGGATAGACAGCAGAGCAAAGGAACACTGAGGAGGAGAATTAGCAGAGGGAACTCAAGGGAAGAGCCAAGAAGAGAGAGATAGGCCATTTCAGGTCACATCCGCAGTGACCACTTATTTTAACCAGATCTTACTTCCTAAAAGCAACTTGGCCATAAGCTCATGAATGAAATAATCCACTGATGATTATCACATGTTCATGACATAATCACCTATGATAAACTCCACATGAGGCTTTGGGGGAACATTTAGATATTAAAGCATAAGATTCCACCCCTGCCTCCCAACAAAATATATTTAAACCACTCCTAAGAGTTGCCAAAATCCTAACAGTTTCAATGTTACTGAAAAGTTCAAGTCCAACATCTCCTCTGAGACTTAAAGCAAACTCTTTGATCTAAAACACTATGAAAATTAAAAGAAAGTTTAACCTGCCAGCATACAAAGATACAGGATAAACATCCCTACTCCAAAAGACAGAAACAGGGCTGGAGGGTTAGCTCAGTGGTTCCGGCGCCTGCCTTGCAAGCGCAAGGTCCTGAGTTCGATCCCCGGTGACCACATATAATGCTGGGCGTGGAGACACGCCCACCAACAATCAATACTGCATACCACAGTGCCGGATGTGGTGGCTCACGCCTGTAATCCCAGCACTTGGGAGGCAGAGACGGGAGGATTGCTGAGTTCGCGGCAGCTTGCCTGGGCACCATAGTGAGCTCAGGG
>PVIC010035520.1:0-18945 GCA_004025085.1 Thryonomys swinderianus | reverse complement strand
AAAGAAAGGAGGGAAAGAAAGAAGAAGAAGGCCTGCTTCTCTGACAGGAGAGGCTTTGCTACAAGCAGCTCCACATTCCAAAGACCTGTGTTTTTCTCAATTCTGGTTTCTCTCCACTAGTCTGTCATGTCTGATAATTGCAAATTCAGGAAGCATTCAGGCACCATAATACTTTGCAGAAGCATAGAGGTCTTACAGGGCCTATAGGAGCTGCCTGGCATTTACATTCCCAGAAGCAGAAGCTTGTCAGAACCCGTTTTCCCATCATCTGTCCTGCGTTCCTTCTATTTCCTGTGTTCCTCTATTATTTGGTCCCTGATATTTTTTATCCTTTTACTCTCCTGAATATATCACTCGCCTCCTCACCTAGGAAAGCAAAACAAATCTAGCCACTGAGAAAGCACTAGTGGCAGTGTGACGTTACATTCTAACCTCACCCCCAAACCCACATTTTGAAATGAAATCTTATCTCCTGTTTCTCTCACAGTTTCTATATGACTTTCTGTCTCACCCAGTACCCTAGACTAGGCTTCATTTTGGAATTCTTATGTACTTCCACACTATCAACACTATCACACTTCCATTTCTAGGTCACTTTTTTCCTCTGAGGAGTCAGTACATAATATATTTAATTAGGAAGTTTGAAAGTGTAATGAAGCTACTATCTCAGGAAAGAGCCACATACAGGTGTTATGGGGACACTCTTGACTGAAATGAGTGCTTAGGGAGTCACATTTTTTCTGGCCACAGCCTTTATGTGGGCCCTGTCCGGCCCCCACTCTGTCTCATGCTAGGGTGGGGGAACTTCACTTTTCATGCTGGAACACAGTTCAGAGCCTACTTATTTTGTAGAGTCCTTTCTATATTTGCTTCTGAATTGTTAACTGACTTTTGCTATTCTCTCTCCACTCAGATTATATCCATTGCCCATATAGTATGAGGAAATTTAATGAAACTGCAGCCAGTCGGCATATTAATTTCTGCCAAGATCAGTCTTCTCACCGAGTCTTTGACCCAGCCCAGACGGCAGCTAAATTAGCCTCGAGAGCTCAGGTAAATATCCAGGTGTGGACTCCGTGTTCTTGCAGACCTGGGGAGAGCAGGGTGAAGTCGCTCAACTAGCTGCCTAGGATGAAAGGGTTGAGACAGCTGACCACTGTCACCCCTTGGTGAATCGTCTTTGCAGGACTTGCTTTCTAGTTAGTGTTTTGGTTTCTTAGGATGAAAACTGGGATATATAGAAAGCGCTTCTACGATGTTGTGCTAAAGCCTCATTCACCCCATGTAATTATCAGCCTAAACCATCCAGAGAAGAATTGGGGCTCCGGGTGGGGGGGCACTGGGAAAAAGCCCCACAGGTCATGTGCTCTAGCCTATGGGGCGGGGTCTTTAGGCTTTTACTCAAAGCCACAGAACCAGCAAGTGAAGACATGGGGCTGAATCAAAACCTCGATTACAAAAAGGTGCACATAAGTAAAATGACACCTGAGCCACTGGCACAGGCAGGACCAGGGTTAGCAAATAGCTCCCTATACGTCAAAGTCCCGTGTACATAGCACACAGTATGCCTGGCCCAGCCACCAAGAAAAGTATTAAATGTCGTGAACACTCTGAGCGTACAGCTTGCTTAGAAATCCATCAGTTAAATCCAGTATCTAACAGGGGTGGGAACCTTTCCATCACAAACATACTTTGCAGACAGTGGATTCCAGTTGTTCTCTGTCTCTGTGTCTGTCTGTCTTTGTCTCTGTCTCTCTGTCTTGCTCTGTGTGTGTGTGTGTGTGTGTGTGTGTGTGTCTGCCATGTACCAGGCCATCCATGCTAGATACTGGTTGATCAGGGATTTGTAATTCAAAGAAACAGACTTGGAAACAGCACAGGATGCTGTGGTTCAGCTGACATAAGGAGGAGCACTGTGGAGGGGACTTCCAGGTATCTTCAAGGGCAAGCAAACACTTTCCCCGTAAGATTCAAAATGAGCAGCCGTCTGCAGGTCGGAAGGGCAGTATGTACATATGTCTAGCTTCTGGCCAGAGGAAGGAGGGGACAGGCAAAGGGACCAGCTGATTTAAGTGGCTTTAACATAAACTGGTTCAGATGGAAGGAGAAAAGGCATTCACTGGACAGAATCCCTACAGTACGAAGACAGCCAGCCCGGAGAAGGGAAAGCGTCCCCCGCCCCCGTGGTCCTGTGCGTCCTCCTACCGCTTCCGCCTTTGCTCCGAGCACTCCGGCTTTCCTGGCTTCTGTGTCTGGGTGTCTCCCAAGACACCTCGTGTGTCACGTATGTGCACTGTTGATGGGTTAACTAGTGGAAACTGGTGTGACGTGGAGTTGGCTTTCTAGAAAGGCCACTTTTGCAATCATTGTTCAAGGTGAATTCTGGGAGACCAGGAATGCCCCACAGTAACGGCAGAGCTTGGGGTCCTAGAATCAAGGTCAGTGTGGGAGAGGCTGGGGAATGACTGGCCGAAGAGATGATTCTCGCTATGCGAAAAGTAGGCAGCAGAGCCCAGGCAGATAGTAAGGTTGGTCTGTATCCCATATCTAAAGTGCTTGGGACTGGAAGTATGGCAGGTTTTGACCCCCTTGGATTTTAGAATATTTGCATTTATACAGTGAGATATGCTGGGATGGGATGTAAGTCTAAATGTGCAATTTAGTTATGTTCATATACATCTCTACACATAGCCTAAAAGTAATTTTATGTAATATTTCTTTTTTTTTTTGAGACAGGGTCTCGCTTTGTAGTTAAGGGTGGCCCTGAGCTCACTATGTAGCCCAGGCAAGCCTCAAACTCAGCAATCCTCCTGTCTCTGCCTCCTGAGTGCTGGGATGACAGGCGCAAGCCACCATGCCCAGTTTTTGTGATATGTGGTACTGATTGCCGGTGGGTGTGGGCCATCATAACCAATATTGTTATATGTGGTTACCAGGAATCGAACCAGGTGCCTTGTGTTTGCAATGAAGGTGACAGAACCACTAGGCTAAATCTCTGGCCCTGTGTAATATTTCTTATGTGTGTGTTCTGACCACTACAAAACCCAGGAGTTCAGGTGTGAAATTTCCCACAGTGATGTCAGTCAAGTTAGTGCTCAAAAAAGTTTCGGAGTTTGGAACACTTCAGACTGCAGGTTGGTGGGTTAGGACATCCAGACTGTACTATACATCTAGGTAAACAAACACAGAGAGCAGCAGATGTGTGTTTTAGGAAGCAGTAGTGACAATAAATATAGTTTTAGGGATTTAGTCTTTCCTCCTGAATAGTGTAGAGAACAGTGCCATGTCAAAAAAGCAGGCTCCCATGGGTTTGGTGGTGTATCCTATAATCCCAGCTACTTGGTGGTCAAGGCCAGTGGATGGCATCCTTGGTAAATTTAGTGACATTCTGTCTCAAAATAAAAAATGGTGATGGTGTATCTCAGTGGTTCTATTCCTAGTACCTCAAAAAAGAAAAAGAAAAAAAAAGAACCAGGATTTTGTAATAAGTTAGAATTTGACTATTAATTCTGTAATTGACTTTTGTAGATCAAGTATTTGAGGTTTACTTTAATCTTTTTTTTTTTTTTTTGAGACAGGGTCTCGCTTTTTGTAGTTCAGGCTGGTTCTGAGCTCACTATGTAGCCCAGGCAAGCCTCAAACTCAGCAATCCTCCTGCCTCTGCCTCCCAAGTGCTGGGATTACAGGCGTGAGCCAACACGCCCAGCAGTGTGATATGTGGTATTGATTGCTGGTGGGCGTGAGTCTCCACGCCCAGCATTGTATGTGGTTAACGGGGATTGAACTCAGGACCTTGTGCTTGTGAGGCAGGCGCCGGAACCACTGAGCTAACCCTCCAGCCCGAGGTTTACTTTAATCTTAAAAGTAGCATCAAGCATGTGTTTCTTGCCAAATTGTCAGATCATAGACGATATAAAGAAGGTGCTTAGTCCAGTGCTCTACATGGGTTCCTCCCACTGTGCCCCTCTGTGCCTTGCCTGCCCTTCCCCCCTCCACAGCCTTTCCTTCTTGGTAGGTTGAGGTCACAGTTTTGGAGGGTGATGCTTGCTTTGGGTTTGAATTCAATCTGATCTTAGAGTTGTCCATGAAGTGGAACTTTCCCTTCAGTTTGTAAAACAGCAGGGAACAAGTTGCATTGCTGCAAATTGTTCTGCAGAGTTATGAAGCATTGCTGGGGCCAGAGAGGGAGGCAGTTACTTAGCTCCCAAGATAACTAGCTGGCGGTCCCAAGAGTAACCAGTGAGCTGGCCCTGCTCTGCTCCCTGCTTTCCAGAGCCACGCAGTGTCTGGGAACACGGACGAGAACTTGGGGGCTTTCTGAATTCCGCCCCTCACTGGGAAGTCTCTCGCCCCCACTTTGGGCCTTGACTAAGCAAGACACTCATTCAGAGATGGAGCTTGAAGGGAGGGGTTGAAGGGCTGATCACTGCATTTCCATTTTAAACATAATCGACTTTAATATGTGTCCTATCCTTAATCAAAAGAGACTTCACACAGAGTAACAGGCGATCTCCCACCTAGCTTGTGTGGGACTGGAGGGGGCAGGAGCTCCTTAGAAGCCTTTCTGCCCTATCTCATGCTAACACCACCATTCTGTGGCTCTGCAAGGCCTGAGATAACACTGGAATTCCAGGCTTAAGACACTTGCTGCCAGCTGATCTGTTTTTCTTCTCTACTCCTGTTAGAAAACAAAAATCACTGTAAAGTGTAATAAAACAAATAAAATGTTTCATAACTGTTTCTTTATCGACATGAACTGGTTTCTGATCATGGTTAAGTTTCATGGTGTAAACAGCATGACCAACTCCATGATGGATGAAAACTCCAAAGCCCAGATATAGCCTTGATCATCGGTTGGGGGAGGGAGAATAGGACCCACCGGACTAAGTCACAGGGTGCATATCTGCCTCCTGTCCCTGCAGATGGCTCTAATCTGCTGTTGGTTAGGTGGGACTATCTTTAGCTCCAGTAGCTTCCTGAGGTTACAATACTGTTCTCCCTCCTCTTTCTCTCCCTCTCTGTAGGGTAAGGCTCAGACAAACCCCAGAAAAGAACCAACTGTTACTTCTGCCGTGCAAACTTTGTTACAGAACAGGGCCATGGAAGCCCAGAATGACATCTCACTCAAATCGGGTAAGTTAAACTGCACCTCACCTCTTCAGGTATGGTGTAACAGATACATCACCATCTTAACTGCTTCAAAGCACCCAGGTCACTGGTGTTAAATGCATTCGTAATGTTACACAATGATCACCAACGTGATTCAGGTGCTTAGAGCTCTTTTCATCTTTTCTGCTTATCCGTACATATTTACATACTGATCACTTTTTTTTTTTTTTTTTGAGACAGGGTCTCACTTTGTAGTCCAGGCAGGCCCTGAGCTCACTATGTAGCCCAGGCAAGCCTTGAACTCAGCAATCCTGCCTTTGCCTCCCAAATGCTGGGATTACAGGTGTGCACCACCATGCCTGGCATTGTGGTATGTGATACTGATTGCTGGTGGGCGTGAGTGAGTCACCATGCCTGGTATTGTTGTACGTGGTTACCAGGATCGAACCAGGGACCTTGCATGTGCTAGGCAGACGCTGGAACCACTGAGCTAAATTCCCAGCCCATGTGTGTTGATATTTTGCTATGAAACATCTAACTTCCTTTCTTACTTCCTTTTCATATATCTTTGTTATTTTCTTTGTGATCGTCATGGGAGTTACATTTAAAAGTTATAACACTGTAATGTGAATTTATAACAATTTATTTTCAATAAATGACCAAAACTTCTGCTCTTTTAACTGCTCTGTCCCCACCTCGTTTTATCTTTGGTGTTCCCAAAGTATGTTTTCATAGACTGTGTACTAAGAATATAAATAATGATGCTTTTAAAGTATAAGGCTTTTAAGTTGTGTAAAATACAACAAAATGTAGAGTTGAAAGCCAGAGTTATACTAATACATTCACAACTGCCGATGTGTCTACATTTATTGAATCTTTTCTTCTTCGTGAAGCTCCGAGTCTCTGTCACGTGTCCTTTCATTTCATGCTCCTGGACTGCCGCATGCCTTTGCCATATGTCTTATTTTTCCTTTAGCACTTTGAATTTCTTGGCCCACTATCTTCTAGTCTTCACAGCTCCTGACGGCAGAATTGCTGATGGCCTCCCTGAGGCTCCCTCTTCTGTCATGTGTTGCTTCTCTCTTACTATTTTTCAGATTCTCAGTCTTTTGGAAGTTTGATGGTGTCTTGCTGTTACTATGTATGAGTCCATCTTGCTTGGAGCTCCTTATACTTACTTCTTGGGTGTTTGCATTAAGACTTCCATTAAATTTGAGGAGTTTTCAGCAATTATTATTGTTATTGTTGTTGAGCCAAGATCTTGCTATGTAGCACAGGCTGGCCTCAAACTTGTAGCAATCCTCTTGCCTCAGCCTCTGGAGTACTGGGATTACAGGCATCCACCACCACAGCTGATTTCAGGAATTATTATTATTATTATTATTATTATTATTATTATTATTATTTTGAGACAGGGTCTCACTTTGTAGTTGAGGCTGGCCCTGAGCCTACTGTGTAGCCCAGGCTAGCCCCAGACTCAGGAATCCTCCTGCCTCTGCTTCCCGACTGCTGGGATTACAGGTGTGAGCCACCATGACCAGCACTGTGGTGTGTGGTACTGATTGCTGGTGGGTGTGAGTCACCATACCTGGTATTACTGTTATGTGGTTACCGGGGAATGAACCAGGGACCTTGCACTTGCCAGGCAGGTGCTGGAACCACTGAGCTAAATCTCCAGTCCAGAAATTATTCTTTAAAATATTCTTACTGTCTTCTCTCTCTTCATTTCTTTCATTTGTTATATCCTTCGGTTTTAGAATTTACTTTTGGTTTATTTTTGGATATTATCTCTCTTTACTGATATTTCCATTTTGTTCTCTGTTGACTTTCTTCACAACTTCATTTAGTTCTTCAAGCATTTTTTTTTTTTTTGAGACAGGGTCTCGCTTTGTAGTTCAGGCTGGCTCTGAGCTCACTATGTAGTCCAGGCAAGCCTTGAACTCAGAGATCCTCCTGTCTCTGCCTCCCGAGTGCTGGGATTACAGGCGTGAGCCACCACACCTGGCACTGTGGTATGTGGTATTGATTGCTGGTGGGCATGAGTCTCCACGCCCAGCATTGTATGTGGTCACCGGGGATCGAACTCAGGACCTTGTGCTTGCGAGGCAGGCGCCGGAACCACTGAGCTAACCCTCCAGCCCCAAGCATTTTTAATATAGTTATTTAAGTCTTAGTCTACTAGATCTCATATCAGGTCTTTTTCAAACAGTTTCTGTTGATTGTTTTCCCTTTGAATGAACAATATTTTATTTCTCTGTGTGATTTGTAATTTTTCTTATTGAAAGCTGGACATTTGAATCTAATAATCAATACTCCTGTAAGTCAGATCCTCCTTTCCCAGGGTTTTCCTCATTTTGTTAATAATGCTTAAGCCATCAAAGACTCCCTGTGCTGACAATCACCCGGAGGTCATAACCCGAGTCTGCCAGAATCCGCTTTCTGAGGCTGTGCCTTCTGTGGACAGACACAGTCACTACCTGGTTCTCTTAAACAGGTAGTTAGTTCCCCTTGAATGTGCCAGCTTCTAATGTCTGGTTTCGAGAGGGAGAAAAGACAAAGATGAAAGGAGGGAAGCACTTTGACCCATCAGGTCCCCTGGAAGTCACCTCAGCAGAGGGAGGGGATCATCATGGGAGAAGAGCGGCAACTATGGCGGCCACTTCTTCATCTGCACCCCTTTGATCTGAGGAGAATAATCAGTGATCAGAACATAGATTCTGAATGTTTGGAGGAGAGGGTCTTTATTGTCACCCAGCTGTGACAGTTGATCTAGGACCGTGTTAGACACAGCTGCCGACCCTATGCTACTGTGCTCAGAGGTGATGTGGACGAAATTGACTGCCCTGTAAGGTCCCAGCCTTTCCCTGGAGGTTGTAAGCCTCCAGCAGACTCCAGAATTCAGCAGTGGCCACCAGACAGTTGTGCTCAGTGTGAAGACAGATTCCTGGTGCCCCAAACTACCATTTCTCTAGAATTTTCAGAGGTGATCACTTTGTTTACTGATGTGTGAAAATATAAAGATAAGATGATTTTAGTTTTCACTAAGAAAAAATAAGTCCAACTGTGTGTTCATCTGTCTAGTAATACTTTCTCTAAGAACATTTTTCCTATCATGATTAATGTTTTTCAGGACAGTTTCTCTGTGTTATGTTTTTCTATTTTTAGAGGTAATGCTCAAAAGAATGAAAGCAGGGCTAGAGATTTAGCTCAATGGTTCCATTCCCTGCCTAGCAAGTGCAAGCTCCCTGGTTCGATCCCTGGTAACCGCACAAAACAATACCAGGTGGGGTGTCTCATGCCTACCAGCAATCAGTACCACACACCATGCCTGTAATCCCAACACTTGGGAGGCAGAGGCAGGAGGACTGCTGTGAGTCTGAGGTTAGCCTGGGCTATGTAGTGAGCTCAGGGCCAGCCTGAACTACAAAGCAAGACCCTCTCTCAAAAAAAAAAAAAAAAGAGTGAAAACACTCCTGTAAGTTTGAGGTCAAAGCTTATTTGCTATGCACTGGTCCTTTGAAACCATATGACTTTGAGGTGTATCTGTGGAAACCGAGCAGTCCCTGTGGCCCAGGAATGTACTTTGTCTGGTCACTTTAAATTCCCTGCCAAGAGTTTAGGGGGAATGGGATTTTTAAAATTAAAGCATGTGAGAAATTCATGCTTACTCTGAAAGAGACTGAGAAATGGAAGGAGAGGTATAAAGGCCACTCATATTTCTACTGTTATAATTTTTTTTACAAGTTATTCTATCCATACTGTTCCATTTTTCTTCTTTCCTCTATCAGTGTTAGAGTCACAGTCCATGTCTAGTTACACATCCTGGCCTTTTTTTAAACTTACTATTCTATTTCCCTATGGCAGAAAATTTTCTTTGGAGACATAGTGTCATATCACAAGTACAGTGTAACTTATTTAGCTGTTTTCTTAATGTGGAGCAGATCATTGCTTTCACTAATTTTTGTATTGAGTAAGCATGGTGGTCCCTGCTTCCACTGTGCACTCTGCCGAGTTCACGGATCAACTCTTAATCCTCACAGGAGCACCCGGAGGTCAATGTGTGTTTATACCCCTATTTTACACATGAGGAAATAAGAAAGCAGCCTAGACAAGCAATTTAACAGGAAGCAGCAGTGTTGCACTGAGGTCTTTTCTACTTTGAGAAAACTGGGTCCAAACATATAAACATCAAGGCTGGAGATCTACATTAGGAAAGTGTTTCAGAAAAATGTGTGATTCTGCTTGCATTCCCACAAGGCTCTGGCACTAAGGTTTTGACTTAGCAAGTGTTTGGCTTTTAACTACATATCCCCACAAAACCTCAAGTGCTCATAGGTGGAGCTTCGGGGAGGAACCAGATCAGGGCTGTGTGATACTGGGTCAGTCTAATGATTGGTTTCAGCATAGTTCTGGGTGTGAGTGGCACTGACTAATAGGCTTGTAGCCTCGGTAGGATAAAAACGGAAAGAAGGAGGAAGGCTCGCTGTCTCCTGCCTGCCCTCCCAAGGACTATTTCTCCCCTGCCATGCCCCTCTGCCAGGCTGCCCTGTCTTGGAACCATCTATGGACTATAGACTGTGAGCTAAGATAAACTATTTCTGCTTTAACCAGTGGGTGTGTCAGATACCTGTCACACAATGTGAAAGTAATGAAGACGGTGAGTGGTACCTGTTTTCTCGCAGCTTTTATGCAAGAGTAACTAATATACTCGGAATGTGCTACCACCAAGGTCCTTCTCTGCATTTTTATGCAGAAACAAAAGCTACTGTGCACATGCAGTTCTGGGATTTCTACCTGTCTTGCTTTAGAGGGTTAGTAAATGTGTTTTCTCAGCTTGGCTGCCGTGGGCTCTGCTTTACAGAGCTAAGCATGTAACTGCACCTGCACTCCTTCCTTACCTAACCGTGTGGCAAATACAACGAACCTTGGGTGTCCATTGGTAATTCTCTAGCAGGAGGAAAATCTAGGTTATCTTTGAGTGAAACAAACACCAATAGCTCTTTTCTTCCCTTATCCTTTGGCTTTATGAGTCACAATTTTCTTGTTGCTGCCTCTTCATAAAACACTGAATGTTAAGAAAGTGGCCTGCCGGCCAGAGGGAACTTGTTTCTATAAAGAATGGCTTTCTTGGGCTGGGGATTTAGCTCAGTAGTTCTAGCGCCTGCCTTGCAAGCGCAAGGTCCTGAGTTCAATCCCGGTGCACATAGAATGCTGGGCGTGGCAACTCACGCCCACCAGCAAGCAGTACCACATACCACAGTATCCAGCCTGGTGGCTCATGCCTGTAATCCCAGTACTCAGGAGGCAGAGACAGGAGGATTGCTGAGTTCGAGGCTTGCCTGGGTTACATAGTGAGCTCAGAGCCAGCCTGAACTACAAAGTGAGTCGAACTCAGGACCTTGCACTTGCAAGGCAGGCGCTGGAACCACTGAGCTAATCCTCCGGTCCAAGAATGGCTTTCTTGAGACTGCTTCCTAATCATGATCAAAGCCAGATCCCAGCATGACTGTGCTCATACCTATAGACTCCTGCACCTCCAGGCCCAACAGCTCTGCTGAGCCAAGAGTGCTGTTTAGGAAAGGGGGTCACTGTCCCTCAGAAAATCTCAGGGAGGGAAGGCAGCTTAGCCTCCGAGAGGCTGATCAGACCCTTTCTGGAAGAAGAGGTGACAGAGTCACTGGATGTGAAATACTCTGTGCACATTTTGAAAACTGGGACAGGAGTGGGGAGGATGCCGAGGCTGTATTGTATAAATACCTGGTCACCTGAGGTCGCTTTGTGAATTGAGCTACAAGGCAGTGCAGAAATCCACCTGAGAGAAGCCTAGTTTTCCTTATTATATGTCCTAAGCTGGAGAGTGGGTTCATCTAGAGCTAAACAAAGCACAATGAGCAAAAACAATCCAACATGAGGATTTCACAGTCGTATATCACAACCCCTGGGAATATTCTGCTCTGCCCTACCAAGACATCTGTTTATGTTTTCAAAGGATTGGCCACGGACACCACTTCTGGAGCAAACAGACAGGGATTTAGTAAATCTTCTAAAAAGGATTAACTCCTAGAAGCCAGGTAAGAAAAAAAAAATAATCCCACCCCCACTTGCAGGTGCTGCTGGTCATATGTAAATGCAGGTACAGCTGTGAAACACTGGAGAGCAAGGGCCCATGGCAGGCAAAGCTCGCACTGGAGTGACAAAATCTATGCTACCATCCTAGCACTGTAAGAAGGTGAGGCAGTAGGATTGGAAGTTCAAGCTTACCAGTCTAGCAGGAGCCTATCTTAAATAGAAAGAAAGGAAGAAAAAAGGAAAGGAAAGAAAGAGAGAAAAGAAAGGGCAGTAGACACAACATAGTACAAAGGCCCTGGGTTCAATCTCCAGTACCACACAAAAAAAAATTATTTTGTAAGACATACATTTTGAAGAGGTGATTAGTTTTTGATTCATAATAGGAAAGGGAATGGTTCCTCACTCTTGGAGTTCCTGCCTGGTTTCTTTGCCAAACCCCTCTCCCAAGAATAGTTGTCTGAGATTATGAATTGTTTGTAAAGCAATTGTCGATCCAATGAGACCTATTTTCTAACATTCTCAATGCGGAAACAGTGACGTTCTAAAGCAACAGCTTTTCTTCTGCTTTTAGGCTGGCTCCTGAAACTCCAAGCCTGATAGCCCTGCCCTGAAAAGCCACCTCAGGGAGGACAGAGGGGAAACACCAGTCTTTTCTAGCCACCACGCTGATCTTCGGTCTTCCTCATTTATTCTTTTCCAAGACAAGATTATTAAATACATCAACCTTTTATTATGTTGTCTGATTTAATGTCTGACTTAAAGATTCAGCTGAAGTGTGTTTCTTTTTAAAACTGGACATTTTGTAGGCATTTAAGGGCAATGTTGCTGCAATATTTGAAACTTTTTGTGAAATATTCATTAAGTACTTAGGAATTTGGATTTTAACCAGCTTTAGTCTGTATAAAATAAGCTATGAAACAAAAAGAACAAAAATATACATGGGAGGAAAGATGAGTTTTTATTAAATAGTGCTGGGAAAATGGACATCCACATTCAGAAGACTAATTCCAGACCCATCCATCTAACCATGTACTAAACTACAATCAAAGTGGACCAAAGAAATAAATATTAAAACAATCTACTGGAAGAAAAAATAGGTGAAATTCTTGAAGACCTATATTGTAGGCAAAACTTTCTGAACAGAATCTTAATGACACAAGAAATAGTATCAAAAAAAGAAATAGTATCAAAAGTCAACAAATAGTATATCAAATTAAAAACTTCTACATACAAAAGAAGCAATCAATAGAGTGAAGAAACAGCCTGTAGCATGGATTTTTTTTTTTTTTGCCAGCTATTCCATGGACGGGAAACTAACATGTAGAATATATAAAGAACTCAAAAAATTAGACTTCCCAAAATAAAAGACACAATCAAAAACTGGACAACTGAAATGAATAGACACTTCTCTGAAGAAGTACATATAGCCAGTAAATACATGAAAAAGAGTTCAACATCCCTGGCCTTAAGAGAAGTGCAAATCAAAACTACATTGTAAGACTATCTTACCCCCCAGAAAGAATGGCTATTGTAAAAGAAAAAAAATCAGACAATAAATGCTGGTGAAGATGTGGGGGGAAAAGGAACTCTTCCACACTGTTGGTGAGATTGTGAACTAGTCCAACCACTATGGAAATCAGGGTATAGATTTCTAAAACAACTAAAATCAGAAATTCCATTTGACCCCAGCTGTCGTAGGTATTTTCCTAAAAGAGTTAAAATGATCATATCGGGGGGGCACATGCATACCCATGTTTGTAGCACCACAACTTATAATAGCTAAATCTTGCAAACAGCACATACATCATCAATAGAAGAATAGATAAAGAAAAGGTGGTATGTTTACAGAAATGGAGTGCTGCTCTGCCATAAAGAAAGCTAAACTTGAGGAATTCATGGGGAAATGGATGCAACTTGAAACCATAATTTTAAGTAAAATAAATTAGACACAAAGGATTAAATGTCACATTGTTTCTCTTATATGAGAAACCCAGAGTAGAAATAAAGAGTAAAATGAAAGGCAGATAATGAGAAATAAGCCAGTAGATCTTTCTCAAAGGGGAAGAGGATTAAGAAATGAAAGGGAGGAGAGAGGGAAGGAAGGGATAAGGGGTGAAAATTTGAGATGCTTTATGTACAAGTACCAATTCCACACAGGTAATATAAACGTGTACAAAAAAATAATGAAAGGATGGATGGAGGGGGAGGGAGGGCAAACAATAAAAATAATAAAATAAAATCAAAAAGGAATTAAGCCGGACGCGGTGGCTCACGCCTGTAATCCCAGCACTTGGGAAGCAGAGACAGGAGGATTGCTGAGTTCGAGGCTTGCCTGGACTACATAGTGAGCTCAGAGCCAGCCCGAACTACAAAGCAAGACCCTGTCTCAAAAAAAAAGGAATTAAGATATGAATATGTCATGGCTTATAACTAGATGTGCTCTCAAAGTCTCATGTTCCTATATGGGGCTTTTTCAGAGGTTGCAGGTGTGTGAAAATGGGTTAAGGGTGTGTCATAACCAAATTAGCCCACTGTTTGATTTAGCAGAGTTCTGAGCTCTCCAACAGGCTTGTAGATTGAATGAAATAAAAGGGAAAGGAAGGCTCATGGCTTTCTGCCTGCTCTGCCATGGACTGTTTCTTCTCTGCCATGACCCTTGCAGTTCTGCCCTGCTTTGAAGTCAGGTACTTGAAATCACTACAGACTGTGAGCTAAAAATGTCTCTTTCCTCCTTTAATTTATGGGTGTTGGGTATTTTGCCCCAGCAATCAAATAGTAACTAAGACAATACTTTCCCACAAGTAATGTAAACATTGCATTGTACACACATGTACTAATAAACTAAACTAAAATTTAAAAAATATTTTAATATGCATACTAATTTGTCTCATTTATACTACCAGATTCTTTTAGTTTGTTAAAGAGAAAGTTTTGTGCTTTTATCTGTTTCTTTTTTTGTGAGAATGAGCCTTTTTTGTCAAGACTTGTACTCTGAATAACATTTTGACCATTTTAAGATGGTGATACACAGGGCCAGAGATTTAGCTCAGTGGTTCCAGCACCTGCCTTGCAAGTGCAAGGTCCTTGGGGTTCAATCCCTAGTAACCATATACAACAATACTGGGTGTGGTGACTCATGCCCACCAGCAATCAGTGCCACACTGTTATCCCAGCACTCAGGAGGCAAAGGCAGGAGGATTGCTGAGTTTGAGGCTTGCTTGGGCTACATAGTAAGCTCAGGGCCAGGCTGAACTACAAAGTAAGACCCTGTCTCAAAAAAAAAAAAAAGTGATGCATAGTGTATTAACTGCTATTCTCTACTAGGTTGTAAAATTGTTTTATTTTTCATAGAAGATTGATCTTATATTTTATTAACTTTACCAGTATGAGATTAAAATAAACTGTGAATCAGGCCGGGGATTTAGTTCAAGTGGTACCGCACATACCTTGGAAGCACAATGACCCAAGTTTGATCCCCGGTACCACCAAAAAATAAAGAAAAAAAGCTGTGAATCCCAGTTTTGATATTTGCACCCAATAAATATCAAGCTACTATGATTAACTATTCCTATTTTCAGGGTTCCTATATGTACCATGTAGAACTGTCTCACAAAGACCAGTCACACAGATACTATTCAGGAGGAAACCTGAAGTGGAAGGAGGAAGCTTAACAGAAACCTCTCACCCAGGGGAGAATGTGCTAAGGGCCTCAGTTATCTACCTGTTGTGGCCTAAGCAGCAGCCACTTGTTCATTTCCCCACCGCTGGTGTGGATCAGTGATGGCGAATCTTCTAGTGCTTTCAGTGACAAACAGCCCTCTGTGGCATGTGTGCCATAGGAGGGCCCCAACTGGTATACACAGCGCTGCTGGGAGGTGGCGAGTCAATTCGTTCTCTCTGCGATCTGAAAGGTGAATAAACTTCTTTTTGTGGAGCCATTTATGCTTACATCATACATTTTAGTCCAAAAGATTTTTCTTTTTTGAGACAGGGTCTCGCTTTGTAGTTCAGGCTGGCCCTGAGCTCACTATGTAGCCCAGGCAAGCCTCGAACTCAGCAATCCTCCTGCATCTGCCTCCCGAGTGCTGGGATGACAGGCGTGAGCCACCATGCCTGGCACTATGGTATGTGGTGTTGATTGCTGGTGAGTGTGAGTCACCACGCCCAGCATTGTATGTGGTTACTGGGATCAAACTCAGGATCTTGCGCTTGTGAGGCAGGCGCTGGAACCACTGAGCTAAATCTCCGGCCCCCAGAAGTTTTTTCTTAATCAGAAACGTTCACTGGGAAAATTAAGCCACGCTGCCTGTGTAATTTTCAGCAAGAGAACCACAGGCTGAAATTCACAGGCAGAATTCATCTGAAACTCTTGTGGGCTATATTTTAAGGACCACATGCCATCATTTTATGTTCAAGAAAGTTGAGTCTGTCTTCAGCCATGGAGGAGCACATGTGTCCTCCTCCCCTGGAGACCAGGACCTAACCCTGGGAGGCTCCCTTGCACCCTGCTGCAGCAGGGGAAATGGAACCAATGCAGACATCTAGATTAAGCGGTTCCCTCCAGGGAGCTGTGCTCTCCCACAGGGTCTCACTTTTTCCCAAGTGGTAGTTTAGGGCTCTGTTCTGTATGACAGTTGTATCTCACAGTTCAAGCTTTGTTGGGTCCATTTCCAGGCTTCAACTCAGACCCAAACGGCTGCCTGTGCAGTATGGTGACCTTGGATTGGGTGACCTCGGATTGACCTTGACAAGATTCTTGAATATGCAAATGAATTCAGGGCTTCCTTTTCTCTATCCACCTTCAACCTACTTAGAATTAAAAACAGCCTTGTCAGACTGAAGGGCCTCACTCTTTCTGAAGAAATTCTAGTAATGGATAAGTGTATTTCTAATCTGTACTGGGAATTAAAAGTAAACGTTAGTGTAAAATTGGATCATGGTGGCCAAGGGTAGATAGCATTCTAACCTATACACATCAGAAATACATTATGTATTATAGAAGGGCTCAGAATGTTATACATTATTTTTAGAATTAAGTCCTTAGCATTTTGAATTTAATTGAGGCAGGTAACCCTTAAATCATAAGGGTTGGACTCAAAAAGCAGTTTCTGGCACAGTAGTTTTTGTGGGGACAGTAATGACCAGAAGGGGGCATGAGGGAGCTGGGAAGTTTTTTCTCATCTCTGATAATACCTACTTGTCAACAGGCAATAGCTATGTGAAAAATTGATCAAGCCAGACTGCAAGATATGTAAAGTTTATTATATGTAAATTTATGTTTATGGAAAAGAAAGCCTCTAAAAACAAAAGACAATGACTGGAAAAAGTTTTTACATTTTTAGAAACTCATTAACAAGATACCAATTTCAAGAGATAGAGTACAGATTGTAAAATGTACATTGTAAAATGTAATTCTTTGAAAAAACTAATAATGACTTAACTGATGAATTACAAATGTATCTATTAGCGATTAAAAACAATACTTAGGAATTTAAGCAGCTTGAGTAGTTAAGCTATGCAAAGAAAATTCTTGTTTTATATATATATATGTATATATATATATATTTAATTCCAGTAATATTCTCGTAAATTCCTGTTAAAAATATAATCAGTATTATAGTCAGCAAAATGCCTTCGACTGACACCTGGATTATTTTACCATTTTACCTGGTTACACAGTGATTTTTTTTTCTGTCAGATGTAACTGACATCAATTTTGTCTTTAAGATAAATGAAGTGATATGTCACATTGCAGCATCATGTGGTAAGTCAAACAACATTTAAAATGCTTTTTTTTAAAAAAAATGGAGAAATCTGTTGCTCCACAAAGAGTTATTTCTGTAAAACTACAGGTTGGCTATGGTAATAGTAACTAAACTACATCCAACCCTTAAGGTAGAAAAGTCCCTGAAAGAAATACACAGCCTAGTTATAATACGCCATATAAAAGTTATACTCTTAGTTTTAAAACTTCTCCCAAGACGGCGATGCTCAGATGCTTCCCCAGTCCCCTTTATGTGGCAGTGCCACATAAAGTTAGTAACTATTGTGATCATGGCTTACGATTAAATTCAGTATGACAAACACTTATCCCCAGCAGCTGTGGTTTTGGATGGTGGTTATGACAATATTTGCAATTCAGTTAAAGAACACGCACTGGTTAAATTTGGTACAAAGCTCAAACACTCCGGACAGATTGGCACAATGCATGCAGAGAGAGGACTCTCTTCTGAAGTCAGACGTCACTGCCTGCGCCGCACCCCTAGTCCTGTTTCCCAGGCTCTCCTCGGGATGTAACTGATGCTTCAGTAAAAGTGCATCTTCCCGAGGGAGAGGACGGCTCCTTGAAGTCATCTATCTGAAGGCGTGGTGGAAGTGCGGCAGGATGGCGGTGCTGGCCCCGGCCGCAAACACATGCGGGATGGGCGGCAGGGGCAGCTGGCCCAGGCCCACGGTACCCATGGCGCCCACGGCCAGCGGGGCCTCCGGCTGCTGCGCGCCCAGGCGGCCCAGCCGGTGGGGCAGCGGCTCTGCGGGCCCCAGAGCGAGTGCGCCGCCGCCGAAGGCGTTCTGCGCGGCCGGAGGGGGCAGCTGCCAGAGGCTGAGCAGCGAGGACAGGTCCAGAGAGGTCGGGAGGGCCAGGCTCACGGGCTCCGCGGGCAGCTCCTTGGGCAGGCCGGCCTTGCCCGGGCCCGCCTTGGCCGGCTCGAAGCCGGGGCTGGGCTTGGGCGGTGACGGCGGCTCGGGCAGCGGCAAGTCCTCAAACAGCCCGACGCTGCAAAACCCTTTGGCCTCTGCTTTGAGGGGCAGGCCGGCCAGGGCGGGGTACGAGGTAGGACTGGCGTTGAACTTGGGGTTGGGCAGGGCGGGCAGAGTGGGGCTGGGCGCCGCTGCGGGGCGCAGCGCGGCCAGGGGCTCGGGCAGCGGGGGCGGCGGGGGCGCGGGCTGCTCCGGGGGACTCAGGGGCAGGCCGTGCGCCTCGGCCGGAAGGCCGCTCAGCCCGTTCTGCGCAGCGGGCCCGAGCGGGAAGGGAGACAGGGCCGCGGCCTTCAGCGGGAACGAGGGCGCCATGGGGTGGAAGGTGCCCAGCAGCTCCCCGCCCTGCAGACTCTCCTTCAACAGCTCCTGCGAGTGCGTCTTCTTCGTGTGCCGCGTGAGGTGGTCCTTGCGCCCAAACCTCTGCGCGCAGAACTGGCACAGGAAGTCCTTACAGCCGGTGTGCACCACCAGGTGGCGCCGCACGTCCTTCCGGGTGTAGAAGCAGCGCTCGCAGTGGTCGCACTGGTGCTTCTTCTCCTTGGCGGTGCTGGGCGGCTTCTCCTCGGTGTGGGCCTTCAGGTGGTCCAGCAGCACCTCGGTGCTCCCAAGCTCCAGGGAGCAGACTCCGCAGGTGAGGTCCCCGCTGCTGGCCGCGTGCAGGGCCAGGTGCCGCTTGTAGCCCAGCATGGTGTTGTACTTCTTCCCACACTCCTCGCACCCGAAGGCCATCTTGTTGGGGTCGTGAGTCTGGAGGTGGTTCTTCAGATGGTCCTTCCGGTTGAACGTCTTCTCGCAATGAGCGCACTGGTGGGACTTCTGCGGAGAGTGGGTGGCCATGTGCCTATGGCAGAAGCAAATATTGCATAGCTGGAGTTGGAGAAGGGTGTGGACGTCACAATGCCCCAGGACGCCACAAGTTTGGTACATTTTTGCTTTAAAACTACGTTTCTGTATTTTCCCAATTCATACAATTCTATCATTAAAAACTAAGAACTGGGCCGGAGGGTT
>PVIC010035519.1:0-18978 GCA_004025085.1 Thryonomys swinderianus | reverse complement strand
AAGGACCTGAGTTCAATCCCCGGTAACCACATATAATGCTGGGCGTGGTGGCTCACGCCTGTAATCCCAGCACTCGGGAGGCAGAGACGGGAGGATTGCTGAGTTCGCGGCGGCTTGCCTGGGCACCATAGTGAACTCAGGGCCAGCCTGAACTACAAAGCGAGACCCTGTCTCCAAAAAGCAAAAAAAAAAAAAAAAAGAACAGCACAGACTGCGAGAGTTTCCGCCTGAGCAGGAAACACAAGAGGCAAAGGAAAAGCAAACCTGTCCAGACCTTTATGCTCCGCAGAGGAATGGAAGTTTCTTTGCTTTTGCCCCACTTTCTGCCGTGGAACCCAGTACTCTGTGTATTTGCTCTATTCATTTGTTCCACTCCCTACACTTGTGTTGAGTATCTGTTGCTAGGCTTTGGGAACTAGGGTAAAATATTATAAAAAACAATTCTGTCTTCCTGGAGTTTACATTCTAACAGGAAATGATCTAAGGTCAGGAGGTTTAGAGCAAGTTTTCTCTACAACAGGTCCCTAAGAGCAAAATAACCAATTTGTTTCCATTCCAGCCTCTTCCACGCGGTAAAAACCACTCCTGAAATAAGACACAGTTCAAGTGGCCAGAGAACCTCTTGCCCTGAGCTAACCAGAAGTCACTAGCTAGTATTACATTCTGACTCCCTTCATGCCTCTTTAGAAGGAGAGCTTCACAGATTGAAGATTTCACTCCTCTGTAATATTTAAGAGCAGAAACAGCGGCTTTGTTTATTTTTGTTTTGCTCTTAGTTACTTTTTTTTGTCTTAGTTACTTTTCATTGCTGGGACAAAATAGCCAACACCTACAAATTGAACCAAGAAAGGATTCTTTCCTTTGCAGTTTGTAAAGACTTTAATTCATAGTTGGCTAGCTCCAAGGCAGGGTAGCACGACAGAGGGGCCTAAGAGGGAGAAACAGTTCATGGCAGAGCAGGTCAGAGGCAGCAAGAAGCAAAAGCAGCAGCCTGCCTTCCTTCTCTTGCTTTCTATTCCATCCAGACTGTAAACCTATTGATTGGTGCCACCTACACATGGGGTGGGGCTTCCTATTACGAACACCCAGAACTATGTTAAACTGATCAGTGAACCAATTCTGTACTTAATTGTGTCCTTAATACCAGTATCACATGCCAGGATTCAGCCAGCTGTGAAAAGCCTCACCTGTGTGTACATGAGGCCTTGGGGAGACATTGAGACATAACATCCCTGATGAACAATCCAGCAAAGAATATGAATTTGTCATGTGTGGATGTGCATGTTTGTGTTCCTATGTATTTGTGAGTCATCTTATGAGACATATTTTTCAGGTGTTTGTGTGTGTTGGAGGAGGTTTTTTCCATAGAGTGGAGCATGTGTTAGATGAAATAAAAACTTCATAATTCATGAATATTGCTGTCTAAAAATAATGTTGGCAGGATCACTCCATAAGAATCAGGATCTCAGAGACAGAAAGAACTTTGGAGATTTTTCAGTTCCTTCAGTTACCAGTGGCAGGAGGAGGATGCCCACGATAAGAGTGATGAAGAGTAGGTGCTTAGCCATGGGTCATGGCACACACCTACAATCCAAGCCCTGATAGGTGAGGCAGGAGGGTTGCAAATTTGAGCCCCACCTGGGCAATTTATTCACTTAGTGAAAACCTTTCTTGGAATGAAAAAAAAAAAAAACATAAAAAGGGGCTGTTAGTGCAGCTCAGTGCAATGACCTGGGTTCAGCACCCAATCCCCCCCCCTCCCTGTAGGCCCTGGCCTGAGACATGGTTTAGTTCCAGGCATTTGTTTTGTTTTGTTTTGTTTTGTTTTGTTTTGTTTTGTTTTGAGACATGGTCTCACTTTGTCGTTCAGACTGACCTTGAGCTCATTTTGTAGCCCAGGCCAGCCTCAAACTCATCAATCCTCCTGCCTCTGCCTCCAGAGTGCTGGGATTACAGCCATGAGCCACCATGACCAGCACTGTGGTATGTGGTACTGATTGCTGGTGGGCGTAAGTCACCATGCCCGGTATTATTGTATGCGGTTACCTGGGGTTGAACAGGGGCCCTTGTGCTTGCTAGGCAGGCGCTAGAACCACTGAGCTAAATCTCCTGCCCCCGGCATCATTATTAAATGATGGGGGTTTCTTCACTTTTAGATCACTTATTTATTTAGTTCTCAGTTTCCCTTTCTCTAAAATAGAGCTTACTGCTGTGAAGGTTAAATTAAAAAGTAAAACATCCAATATGGTGCCTGGCTCGATATATAAATTGAGTGCTGTCACTTTCTAGCAAGACGTGACTTTCCTAAGACACACACCCAGCTAGAGATACAAGGGGCTTCTCAGCTCCCTGTCATGGAATTTCTTTCCACTTTCACTGCCCTATGCCAGAAAAGAGTAGCAGGGCACGTGAGGTGTGGAACTTAATTCAGAAGGAGATATTATGATACCTTAAAGGAAAAAAATTTATTCCTGTTTATTAAGAGCTACTACGTGTCTAATACTATCCTGTATTCCGTCTGCGAGATCTCACCAATCTTCACAGGGATACCACATAGCATTATCCTTCCCTAGAGAAGGGAAACTGAGGTTTACATAGAGTAATTTAAATGAAACTTGGTCCATCTGACTGACCCCCAAGCCCAGCTTTCCTTCACACTGTGGTGAGACTATCGCACTAGTGACCTCCGTGCTAAAGGGACTGAGAACGAGGCTGTGGGGTGGCCACGCCCACAGCTGACCCCCTCTCAGTGGCTGCCTCTCCCCAGCGCTGTCATTTGCTCGGAGTAGACAGTGCTTGTCTCGCTGTGAAAGGGAATCTGTGCAGACAAACGAAGACCCACCATTAGGATCAAAATTCCAGACGAACAAACTCTGCGTGCACCTTGGTGTCAGGGGGAAGGTGTTTTATTTCCAGTACGAAATGCCAAAGAAGTCCAGGAATGATAAAATCACCCTAGTTTTTCTTATGAACTCCTAGAAGTCATCTTTGTTGGTATAAATGAGATCATTTAGCCTAATTAGTTCCAAGCTTAATTAGCAGTAATTATCCCAACATGGGAGTAATATCCGAGCAGGAAGTGCCGAGTCCTCGATTAGATAGATCTCTAATTGGTGTTACAATATTGTAATTAAAGCGTGTTTGTACGCCTCTGCCGCAGCACGCGATTTGTTTCATGTCTGATTAAACAGGGAAAACCAGCAGCCTTTGAGGGGGGCAGCGTTTTAGAGCTGACTCATGTAGCATGTCAGCCTTATGCCAGAAGAGATTTGGGGACCCGCCTCCGTGGTGCAGGTGAGCGTCCGCGCGGAGCCCGGGGCGTTTTGCCCGGAGCATGCGCACTTAGGCTGTTGACCCTCCCGCGGCCGTGAAGCCTGTGCAGCAGAATTCAAGTGTTTGGTTCAAGGGACTTTTTAAAGTTTGACACTTTGGAAAGCAGGTTCAGATATAATTCAGAGAAGACTGCTAAGAGAATAATAATAATAATAATAATAATAATAATAGCTGTCATTTATTGAGCATTTACTATGTGCCAGATGCTGAGCTAAATACTTTAAATATCAAAACTCATTAAAACTTCAAAGAAACCCTCTGAGCTAGCTTATTGAAACCCCCATTTTATACTCGAGGACATGAAGAGGACGGAAGTGCTTCACGAGGCCCGATTCCAGAATATCCTTCAGGTCTCACTTTGAAAATCGCTGCTGAGAAGCCACCTCTGACCCCCAGATCAGCCGAGCTTCCCCGCGTAGCTCCTGGTAACCCTTCCTCACGCTCTTTACCACCAACCCGAAGCTCATTTCGGCCCTGTTCACGGCCCTGTGCACTTTGGCGAAGCGCCGGCCGTGCGGCAGGTGTGGAAGGAACGAGAGGCTACGGCACTGTCAGAAGTCACACGACCTACTAGTCTCCAACTTACTAGATCCAAATCGAGCTCTCTGTGGTTCTCTTCTCTGCTTTTTCCATTACATACTACTTCCTTTTTTTAAATGTTAAAAAAAAAAAGAAACCTCTAGATAGTTCAAGTATAATATGTATTTAGGGAGAAGATGAGGAAATAGAGATTTTGCCTTCTTCTCATTTCGGAATGCTCCCTTGCAATTTTGCAATAGATCCCTTCACCTCGCATTAATATTTATCTGCTTAATGCTTCAGCCTTATGTTACAATTTAGAAATTTTTGCTCATACTGTAATAAGCGATAATTGAATTTAATAACCCCGAGAGAATTGGTGTAAACCAGATCGAACACATGTGCATTTATACATCACTGGATTCTGTAAATTCTTTAAATGTACCTAATCCTCTCAGAATCTGCATTTCACTGATCCCTAGGTATGTTTTTGGCACAAAGATGTCTAATTATTGTGAATAGTCACACAAACTTCTCAGGAATATTTTTTTCAAATTAACTTTGCTAGATAGGTAAATGACAATGAGCCGCCTGATTCACTGTGGGGAAATAATAGGCAAGTGAGATCAGAATAGGGCCAGTGCCTTTATGACTTTGGAAATTATTGCTGTTTACTCCTGTTCACCTCTGAAACACATTCGGGGATTTTGAAGTTTAGCAAGAATTTGTGTGTATTCATTGAAAACATTTAAAAAACATATATATATATATATATATACATATAATTTATTATTGTTATTATTATTATTATGAGACAGTCTTACTATGTTACTTAGCTGGCTCCAAATTACTGAGCTGAAGCAACCCTCCAGCCTCAGCCTCCGGAGTAACTGGGACTACAGGTGTGTGCCAGCCCACTTAGCTAAAAACATATACTGTATTTTCTTTAAATGAGTGGAGATGATACTTACACAAAGTATAAAATTCACAAGAAGGTATAAATGAAAAGCCCGCGTTTTCCTTGCCCCCAGCCACTCAAGTGATAACCAGCTTTGCATTCTTTATGTAAATATATACATTGGTTTATTTATTTTGGATTTTTTTTTGAGAAAGGGCTGGCATTGAACTCACTATTGTAGTCTAGGCTGGCCTCAAACTTCCAACAATCATCCTGCCTCAGCCTCCCGAGTGCTGGGATTACAGTTGTGAGCCACCATGCCTGGTGACATCTCAATAAAAAGTATTAGCTCTTGATAGCACACCATGACACACATTAAACATTATCAAAGATCCGTTCACTATCTAGTCAAGGCAAAAAAAAAAATTAAAAAGTGAGAATGAAAAATTCACTACATAGATATCAAAAGCACAAATTTCTATAAGTCTATTTTCTTGCAAAACTATTACTAAACATTGTGGCGATGTATTGAGATTGGAAATATGTTACTAGTGAATGAGACACGTTGGACGCAGGACACTGACATCAAGCACGAGTCCTGAATCTTCCTTGGTTTCCCCTCTGACTCACTCCGCAGATGATGTGTCTGCGGCTGCCTCCAGTACCAGGATGCCAGCTGTAGCGAGGCCCAGGCGGTGGGCCGTGAACAGCATGGCTGCTGCTTCTGCGCTGCTGGCCCCTGTCGCCAGGGGAGAAAGGTGGTCAAGTGAGAGGGACTCGTGAGCCCCTGCTATCATCAGAAAGGAGGCGCCCAGGTATACAAAGGGCATCATCGCTACACTGCTTTGTGTGGACAGGGCTGATGTATCTGTCGGAGAACTATTTTAGTGCAAGAAAAAAAAAAACTAAAAATTTTCCCCAGGTTGTTACACTAAACTTTGGAACCGTTTTTGGCTTTTGAAAATCAGGAACGACCAAACCATGACATTAAAATAATTGGATTTGCATCTGGACAAGTAGCAGAGAAAAAGCTGAAATTGTTGCAGTGGGAGTGTTGCGGGGGACCCTGAAACACACTAGCCAGGGTCATCCTTGGCTTAATCCAGTTTACACTCAGAATCTATCGAGCCCTGCACATGACAGGTGCTGTAGCAAACCTGGTGGCCGATGAACCGATGGCCTTATACTATTAATCCTCATTTTATTTATCGACTGGCCAATGTTCTGTGACTTTTCATTTCACCAAGGTTCTTCTTGGATGGAGTTGATTTTTATGCCTTTTTAGGACTATTCAAGGCTCTCATGACCCTGAGCAGAGCTTGACTGTCTTCTCCGAAATATCATTGGCAGACAAAAGACTACTGCAGTGGAATGTCCCGTATCACCTAGGAACACAGTAACTTTTCCTCTTTGTTTTAAATGTTCTGTTCTAAATTATCCATGGTGTCACACATCTGTAATCCCAGCACCCTGCGAGGCTGAGGCAGGAGGGTCTCAAACTCAAGCCCAGCCCTGGCAACTCAGTGACTTAGCAAAACCCTGAGTCAGAATTTAAAAAGGGACATAGCTCAGTCTGAAGACCCTGGCTTCAGTCTCCATACTGAGAGAAAAATCCCGTTCCACTGTGTCCACTGGTACAGTTTTATTTTGTATCCCAATTTTTTGGCATAGAAGATAAAACCAGAAGAGCTGGAACAAAATGACTTTAGTTTTAGGCTTAACTATTTTTTTTTCCTTGTGGAAAAGTGAAGTTCTGCTTTGTTTCTCTGGGCCTCGATCCTTTTACTTGTAATGATATGTTGGGTCCCTTGATCTCTGAGACCCCTTCTGTTTTAGCCATATCTCCCAGGCTACCGCTTAAGCTTCTGAACAATGCTTCTGGTTTTGTGGTTTTTCTACCAGTGGTGTGTGTGTGTGTGCGGGTTGTTTGTAGTATCGACTTAAGTGAATATAGCTATGGGTCAGTAAAGAATCAAAACTTTAAAGGAAACCTTCAAATATTTAAAAAATATAACAACTGATTGTTTCTCCTTTTACCCAATTTAAATTTATTTGTTTTTATTGCTCTGGTTTGTTTGTTTGTTTTTGAGACAAGGTCTCACTTTGTAATTCAGGCTGGCCTGAGCTCACTATGTAGCCCAGGCAAGCCTCGAACTCAGCAATCCTCCTGCCTCTGCCTCTGCCTCCTGAGTGCCAAGATTATAGGCATGAGCCACCATGCCTGGCATTGTGGTATGCAGTACTGATTGCCAGTGTGTGTGAGTCACATACTGTGTATGTGGTTACCAGGGATTGAACCAGGGACCTTGTGCTTGCTAGGCAGGCACTAGAACCACCGAGCTAAATTTCCAGCCTGTTGTTTTTTTTTGAGACAGGGTCTTGCTTTGTAGTTCAGGCTGGCCTTGAGCTCACTATGTAGCTCAGGCAAGCCTGGAATTCAGCAATCCTCCTGTCTCTGCCTCCCGAGTCCTGGGTTGACAGGTGTGAGCCACCACGCCTGGCACTGTGGTATGTGGTATTGATTGCTGGTGGGCATGAGTCACCATGCCCAGCATTGTATGTGGTTACTGGGGGTCAAACTCAGGACCTTGTGTTTGCGAGGCAGGTGCTGGAACCACTGAGCTAAATCTCCGGCCCATGTTCTGTTTTGTTTTGAGACGGT
The DNA here is from genome assembly GCA_004025085.1 of Thryonomys swinderianus. Taxonomy (NCBI): domain Eukaryota; kingdom Metazoa; phylum Chordata; class Mammalia; order Rodentia; family Thryonomyidae; genus Thryonomys; species Thryonomys swinderianus. The sequence goes on along the minus strand of PVIC010035519.1, from coordinate 11,566 downwards.
GTCTCACTGTGTAGTTCAGGCTGGTCTTGAAATCATTATGTATCTCCAATTGGCCTCTAACTCATGGTGATCCCCCTGCCTCAGCCTCCTAGGTGCCAGGATTACAGGTGTGTGCCACCCAGCTTCTACCCAATTTAAATTCAGAGTGCTTTCTCCCTTAAAACCTAATACAATTTGAATTGTCTCTCTCGACATAGATCCCCATAAAATTGCTGGTTAACTTTTCTATCCTAGTATTTCCTTCTCTTCCTGGCTGTTGACTATGTCGCCTACTCTACTATTCCCTTCCTAACAAATTCAGCTAGTATAACTGTCTTTAGAGAAGGGAATTTGTGATACTCATCTCAGGAGCCTTCTTCGCCTCTGGGTCACGGCCTTGTACTTATTAGGCACTCAGAAAATGGCTGTCGAATGGTCCTGAATTTCCGAGCATTCCTACATACGGCACCCGCAGGCTTCCTCCAAAGGAACCTCTAACTCTCATCAGACCATGCGTTCCACGGAACTAGCTGCACACGGTCTGTACCGTATCAACGTGCATAGTTATTTGTTCTAGTCATTCTTTTGAAGTATAAATGGAGTGCAAGATAAAGTTGCCTGGACTTGGATTTAGAAGATTTGATTCTATGCGAATATACTACATGAGTGACCAAGGACACTCATTCAACCTCCCTAGATTTTTTTTTTTAATTTTTAAGCTAGAAAGAGGGGTGAGGTTGAAACAAATCAAATGATAACTAAAGTCCTTCCTCACCTTGGAACTCTAATTTCTGGCATACTACTTTCCTAGTAAGATTATAATCTCCCCAAAGGCATAATTTTCTTTTTCTACTATTTAGAAAAGAAACCCTCTCGAGGTAGATGGCGCTTAACAAATCCTTCTTTGGAAAGTGACTGCTCCTCCACCTCTTCCACCCGGAAAGCTAAACCCTGAGGGCCCGTCTGAGAGTCCACGTCCTGCCGGCCCAGGGAAGGTGGCTCGGACAGCACGGTGGACAGGAGCGGCCCAGGCCAGCCTCTGCGCTAGTCCTGAAGGGAGACTCACCTCGCCGCTCCGCCTGTCCAAGTCAATGTGTTTATGGTTTGTGCCGCTTTCCCTCGGTCAGATCGTTTCCTCGCAAGTAATGAGAGCTGTGTGTGATATGGTTGAAATCCTGTCCCTCGGCGGAGACTCACGTGACGCCGAGTGGGGCCCATTATCCCAGCCCGCTCGCAGGAATGCTAAGTCTGGCAAATATTAACTCGGGAACCACGTCGGCAGGCAGGAGACAGCAGTCTGCCCACCTTCCTGAGCTGCCCGCTTTTGGGGCACTTGATGATTTACCTTTCTTTGGCTTGAGCATTGCTTTTATTTCCCTCCTTTCGTTCATTCGGTTTCTGTTGAAAAGCAAAAGCAAGATATTAGGTTTCCTCCATGTGTGTCTAACCAGAACCCCAAAAGTTCTCATTCATTTTAGACCCGAAGGCTTTTCTTCTTTTGCCCAAGCGATGCTCTGCTTCTTTGTCGCCCGCCCTCCCTGCTCCGTGCCAGGCTGGGCATCGGAGAGCTGGAGTCTTCCTGGGACCCTCATGCAGGAGCCAGGTTAGAGTCAAAGGGCGGGAACTTTCTAGGGCTGGAGATGCCGGCCTTGGAGAAGAAGCCAGTGACGTGTCTCTATGCAGAGAGGAAAGGAGTGACCTATCAGACGGAAGAAACCCAGTGCACATCTGACTGTGCGTAAAGCAAGCATTTATAACTATAGGAGAGGGATTGTGGCTTAGGTTAAAACCACAAAGGAAGTGAAGGACATTACCACTTTCCTCTCTGTGGGTAAAAGATTCTCCTATGGCTCATCTCTCGGGCTTTGTGAAATAATCTTCCTATAGGAAAATGTACACTCCTCCCGCCCCCTTAGAAAAGCACCGTCTCAGTGGTTTGTGGTCTTCAAGAGTTTAGATTTGATTTTTAAAGCATAGGACACTGTAAACCACCTTCATTTCCAAACCTGTTGTCCCAAACATACTTCTCTGAAATAGAAATGGAAGGAATTAAAGCTCTCTGAGAAGCGGAGAAGGGAAAATCCTGTTCTCAAATTATGTGCACAATTTCCTTACTTCCCATTAATTCTCCTTTTCTAAAATTTCTTTCTAGGGCTGGAGATATAGCTCAGTGGTTCTGGCGCCTGCCTTGCAAGTGTAAGGTCCTGAGTTCGATCCCTGGTAATCACATACAATGCTGGGCGTGATGACTCACACCCACCAGCAATCAATACCACATACCACAGTGCGGGGCATGGTGGCTCACGCCTGTAATCCCAGCAGTCGGGAGGCAGAGGCAGGAGGATTGCTGAGTTCGAGGCTTGCCTGGGCTACATAGTGAGCTCAGGGCCAGTGAACTACAGGGCCAGTGAACTACAAAGCAAGACCCTGTCTCAAAGAAAAAAAAATTTCTTTCCTGGTAGGGACTTCGTGACTGTCTTGTGTTTATCAAGAAATGTATTAGAGCCTGGAGATTTAGCTCAGTGGTTCTGGCGCCTGCCTAGCAAGCACAAAGTCCCTGGTTTGATCCCTGGTTACCACATACCACAATACCACAACCAGCAATCGGTCCCACACACCACAGTGCTGGTCATGGTGACTCACGCTTGTCATCCCAGTACTCTGGAGGCAGAGGCAGGAGGATTGCTGAGTTCTTGGCTTGGCTGGGCTAAATAGTGAGCTCAGGGCCAGCCTGAACTACAAAGGGAGAACCTGTCTCAAAAAAAAAGAAAAGAAATGTATTATAGTTTTGATTAAAAATCTCTCTTCTTGAGAGCCTATTCTATACTGGGCCTTTTCCTTGTATTATTTTTGGGAGATAGATTATATTACTGCTCCCATTTTTATAGGTGAGAAAAGTGAAATAAAATAATAATAACTTTGTTATACTCAAAGTATGTTTGTTAGTAACACAGACCTGCCTCTCAAAACTGGACTTTTAAAGTATTTCAGCCATTGATGTCACAGACTTGAAGGTTGGGTTTCAAATGCACCAAGATGAGCCTGGACAAGTGACAGGACGTTTATAAGCCCCGTGTGGTATGTCTCCCCTGGAGGACAATTGCTCAGGTAACACCCAGCAAAGCCTTCCTTCTGGGCTGATTCAGCCTAGAACAAAAAGAACCGACAGGCACAGGGCGCTGTACTCTGACAGCACGCAGGGGCCCCCTCAGAGGGACAGTGATAAGCCAGGCGTGCAGGGCAGGTTACGGGCCGCGCGGTGAAATATCCCATTGGATAAGGGAACAACCCTCTCCCTTAACTTGCTGACCCTCATTCTTATGGGCCTTGCACTGCAGGAAAAGACCCATTGACGGTTTCGGCGATTCTTAACCCCTGGAAGAGAGAAATCCCACCTCTTTAAACAGTAAAGCAAATGAGTCAAGGGCTGGTCACACCTCTCATTCTTTTCATGTTCGAAAGGAAAGGTTATTTTGATTTTTTTTTTTTTTTTTTTTGCTTTTGAGACAGGGTCTCGCTTTGTAGTTCAGGCTGGCCCTGAGCTCACTATGGTGCCCAGGCAAGCCGCCGCGAACTCAGCAATCCTCCTGTCTCTGCCTCCCGAGTGCTGGGATGACAGGTGTGAGCCACCACGCCCAGCACTGTGGTTTGCGGTGTTGATTGTTGGTGAGCGTGTCTCCCTGCCCAGCATTATATGTGGTTACCGGAGATCGGACTCAAGACCTTGCGCTTGCGAGGCAGGCGCCGGAACCACTGAGCTAGCCCTCCGGCCCAAGGTTATTTTGATTTTTAAGTTGTATTTCCTGATCTGTGCTGAAGGCAGGGCAGCAGGAGGGTGGGAGAGAGGGAGCTTTCGGCGCACAGGGACCTGCCTGCCTTCTCCGCCCTGAGTCTCCTGCTCCTCTGCTGGGTCGTTCACTACAGAGGGCCAGTCGTAGATTCCACATCTCAGCTGCTTTTGATCAGAATTTTTTTCCCTCTCCTGTGGAGATTCCACATGAAGTTTAGACCCTGGCGACTTTCTGTTGCCTGGGTCTGTTTTTCATTGCAGTTCAGTTAGGATTTTACATCTAGGTTGCATTTGAAAAGCTCTTATTTCTTCTCTGACTGTTGCATGTGAACTTTCAGTGCTGGATTTTTTTCCACTTTGTTTTGAATATAATATTTGTATATATTTTCTTGATTACAAAAGTGACAGTCATAGTAGAAAATTAGGACGAAATAAAAAGATTAAGCTTCCATAAACTCAGCATCCACAGCAGTGCTCATCTTACTGCATTTCCTTCTCTTTACGCATATATATAATGCATATATATATAAAATCTATAAAACTTGTATGTACATATATGTTTGATGAAATCGAGGTAGGATCATGTATGTATTTTGTTTCCTATTTTTTCATGTAACTTTGTATTATTAACTTTTTTGCATGTCATAAAATAGTTTTTGTAAAAGAATGTTCACCTAGGGCCGGAGGGTTAGCTCAGTGGTTCCGGCGCCTGCCTCGCAAGCACAAGGACCTGAGTTTGATCCCCAGTAACCACATATAATGCTGGGCGTGGAGACACGCCCACCCACAATCAACACCGCATACCACAATGCCGGACGTGGTGGCTCACGCCTGTAATCCCAGCACTCGGGAGGCAGAGACAGGAGGATTGCTGAGTTCGCGGCGGCTTGCCTGGGCACCATAGTGAGCTCAGGGCCAGCCTGAACTACAAAGTGAGACCCTGTCTCCAAAAAAACAAAAACAAAACAAAACAAAAGTTCACCTATATAATATTTCATTATATTAATATACCAAGGTTTAATGTAGCTTTCCCATTCTGTCACATCTAGATTCTTTTTTGTTTAAGTTTCTCACTTGCTTTTACTTTATAAACTATTTCCAGAAAAGGGATTACTAGGGCAATTAGGACAAAGAATATGAACTTTGGATTTTTTTTTTTTTTGAGACAGGGTCTCGTTTTGTAGTTCAGGCTGGCCCTGAGCTCACTATGTAGCCCAGGCAAGCCTCGAACTCAGCAATCCTCCTGCCTCTGTCTCCCGAGTGCTGGGATTACAGGCGTGAGTCACCACGCCCAGCATTGTTGTATGTGGTTACCGGGATCGAACTCAGGACCTTGTGCTTGCAAGGCAGGCACCGGAACCACTGAGCTAAATCTCTGGCCCTAAACTTTGGATTTTTAACTTAAAAAAGTAATTATTTTATTTTGTTTTTGTTTTGTTTTGAGTTTTTTCTCTTTTTTCTTTTTGAGACAGGGTCTCTCTCTGTAGTTCAGGCTGGTCCTGAGCTCACTATGTAGCCCAGGTAAACCATGAACTCAGCGATCCTCCTGTCTCTGCCTCCCAAGTGCTGGGATGACAGGCGTGAGCCACCACGCCTGGCACGGTGGTGTGGATTACTGATTGCTGGTGGGCGTGAGTCATCACACCCAGTATTGTTGTACATAGTTACCAGGGATCAAACCAGGGACCTTGTACTTGCTAGGCAGGCACCAAATTTTTGCAAATTTAAATATACACTATATCTTTCTATCACAAGAAACAAATTTTATATTTGTCTGAAATCAAATATATTTAATTGTGTTCTTCCTCTTTTTTTGTCTCCCAAATTTAGATAGGTCATCGTCTATATTTTCTATTTCTTTTTTTTTTTTTTTTTGCTTTTTGAGACAGGGTCTCGCTTTGTAGTTCAGGCTGGCCCTGAGCTCACTATGGTGCCCAGGCAAGCCGCCGCGAACTCAGCAATCCTCCTGTCTCTGCCTCCCGAGTGCTGGGATGACAGGCGTGAGCCACCACGTCCGGCATTGTGGTATGTGGTGTTGATTGTTGGTGGGCATGTTTCCACGCCCAGCATTACATGTGGTAACCGGGGATCGAACTCAGGACCTTGTGCTTGCAAAGCAGGCGCCAGAACCACTGAGCTAACCCTCTGGCCCCTATTTTCTATTTCTTTTAACTGATTCATTTTTATATTTTTTTACTTACTCCCACTAGGTGCTTTTATTATATGGTATGAGATAAGAACCTTACATTCTCTTCCAAACAGTAGTAGAATTACTGCAATACTCTTTGTTGAATAATTCTTTTCTCCATTTATATTTAGTGTCTCCTTTACTGAATTCTTATGTGTCTCGGGAGGCGTTGCCGGGATTGTCCAGTTATTTTAAGTGCTGTGTATGTGTGTGTGTTCCTTTCTGATTCTTTGCGATACCTACTTTGTTGTTCCTTATTAGCTCTATACCCAATCTAGACCGTGCTGGATCTTGGGGTTTGCGTTTCTCCCATGAATTCCACCTTTGCCATTGCAAACGTCAGCAGCTGCTTCTTCTCTTGGTACTTATGTCAGGAATGTAGGACAGGAGCTTATCTCCCGAGAGAGTGGCAAGAGCCAGGAACCTCCCTACCAAAAACGAGATAAAGCTTAGGGATGGGTTTTGCACACGTGTGAACCCATGAACCACTGCGCTCATTCCTGAGCGCTCGGGCGATAAAGGCCTGAGCTTTGTAACCTCAGAGGTTGGAGGTTTTCCGGCCCAATAGCATCAACCGGCATAAAAAGAGCAAATCTCGGGAAGGGGTTCCCAGAAGAGCTGTTACATGATGTATCACCCCTAACCTTCTGTTAACGGCTCACCCCAACCTGCCCTTGGTTCACAGTGGAGTTATTTCATTTACCAGGTGTGAAAATTGGATTTTACCACAGAGGAGGGGAGTTATTACCTATCAGGTCTGCTCTTTAGGGGAGCAGAGTTGGTGATGGAATTTATTAAAAGAGATTTGCTATGCATGGAACATATAATTAGAGACGTGTTCCTTTAAACTGGATTTGCAATCTTTATCGTTGTAGGAGAGCTTTTGTTGTTGTTGTTTCTTCCGTGTTTCTGTGTGACAGCCGTGCGGGTTGCATACCCCTATCTAGGGACTGAATATTTTATACGGCACCATTCTGCCAAGAGACGGACCTCAGGGGCGTGACAAAAAGGGGGGGGGGAGCATTGCCTGCGGTTTTGATATTAGTCACAGAGGCGATACTGAGAAGGGCGGGATGATAAAATAATTCTCATGGTAATTAATTGCTAGATAGTCTGGGCCTGTTTGATGGGGGTATTAGGGTCACTCTGAGACCACCTAATGGGAGAATTCTTGGAAACCAAGATTTTAGATCTAATTACCTGTTGTTAGAGGCTCTACAGACAGCCTCAGAGTTAGTACCTGCTCAGCTACAACTGCTCTTAAAATAAGACCCCTTGTTTACTCGCAGGCAGAAAGGGTGGCTGAATTTATTGTTGTTTAGCATTTCCAGCACACTTTGTTCTTGCTGAGAGCTTTAAACTTATTTATGTATGTATATCGGTTGCTCTTTGCAGCACTCCCAAGAGACGAGTGGGTGATAAGTTTTATTATCGCCTGCTTTTCCAACAAAAGGAGCTCCTGGGAAGAGAAGGGGCTTCGCCGCCAGAGCTCCCGCCACCCTGGGAGGTATTCTCAGCGAAACACTGATAAATGCCGCCCGTGACGCTTGCACCCCTCCTCCGCCCCGCCCCGCCCTGTGGCCCATCCACCAGCACAGGGTGCCCACTCCGCTGTGCCCTTCCCCCCAAAGTCACCTTACGCCCCTGCTTCTGCTGCTTCCCCGTTGCCCGGCTCAGCTCCCTGAAGCCGTCTGTGACTCAGCCTTTCCACCCACTTCAGGAGCCCAGTGAGCCGTGCAGTCTGCCACCTAACCAGCGTTTCTGCCTCAGCCCGTTCCCTTCCCACTGTCAGAATTCGGGCCTCCTCGCCTCCGACCCGAGCAGCCCTTCGCTGGGTCCCCCCCACCCCCATCCTAAGCTCTTCAGTCCCCTGTCTTCCCTAAGCCTGGCTGACAAATGTCGCTCTCCGCTCTCCGACTGAGTCCCCCCTCAGGACCCGGCCCCGGCCCCCTTCCCCACTGAGCGCAGATCCTGCGCGGAAGGCCCTAAACGGCGGCGTTACGGTGCATGCAGGGCACCTGTGGAGCGAGGCAAACCAGCGCTCCCAGCTGAGGCTCTGAGTTAAAGGGTCGTCCTCTCTCCAGTCCAGCTAAGCCGGCCGATCGCGGCTCAGTGTGCCCCGGGCCACGGCACCCAGGCCCAGTTCTTAGGAATCTCAGCCAGCCCGAGAGCTCGCCACACTGGCCTGGGGGTGCCGTGTTCTCAGCCTGAAACGCGCTCTCCGGCCTCCTTTCCACCTGGGGGGGTTTTCCTCAGGCGAAGGCCCAGCCGCTCCTGCACGCGCCAAGGGGGCAGAATGCAGAGACCTCCGCACTAAAGCTGAGGCCTTTTCACACCACGGCCCGACCTACAGTTAGTTCCTGCACCATCCGCCGCGCTCCCAGCACACTGAAAGGCGACCTCACTGCAGGCCCCTCGCGCGGACCTCTGGGGAATGCGGAGCCCCGGCCTCTTCCTCAACAGCCCCTCGCTCCTCTGCTTCTCCAAACCCTTGTCGCCTGGCAGCGAAGCTAAAGACTGGTGTAGCTAACTTGTGTTCGGTTGTCCTCCCCCAGCTCAGGCCTTGAACTTGGCTAAGACTGAGGATTTGTCACAGGCGCATGCGCGAAGCCGAATTCCTTCCCAGCCATCCTTCGCCTGGAACCTCTTCGCTCTTTACAGTTCTGCGAGATCGTTTCTCTTCTTCCGACTCTGCTTTACTTGTTTTATGCCACCTATTAGATCGCAAACATCCCTGAGGGGAGAAATCTTGCAAGACTTTATTCTCTATCTCTAAACCTGGCTCCTTAAACAGGGCGGGAGGTCAGTACACATTTGTGTAGCTGAAGTATAGGGTGTTGTGTTCAGCTACCCACTAAACAGGCCCATTTAAGGGGTTAACTAATAACACTCAGAGAAGTTCTTCTCCTTTGGGGGTATTTGCATTTTAATAGGAATCTTAAAAACCCAAAGGAAATGTTCTCTCATGGTGGGATTTCAGGGTTTATAGCGGGACTGTTTTTTCCTTTTCCTTTCTTTTCTTTTTCTTTCTTTTTCTTTTGGTGGTCGTGGTGGTGGCAGCATAAGTGGGAACCAGGCAAAGCTCCTCCAGCATAGAGTCCTTATATTTTTTTGACCCATGGGTCCTTGGGCAGTCTGGCAATGTCTATGGACAGAATAATGGTTTTTAAACACATAGAAGTGACTATATAAGGTTTAAAAAATGTTCTAATCTTAATATTAAAAGCATCAGATTTGCAGTACAATAATATTTATACTTCTTTATTAAAGCATTAATAAAGCCTACTGGCAGGTCCGATTACTACTGTAATTTTGTCATAGTGAGGACTACTAATGGTATTTGGAATACCCATGATCCTATTGGTTAAAAAAGCCACGATTGTTCATACCACTTTGTTCTGTTGGCTGTGTTCATATTTTGAGAAAATGATAAATCTCAGTTAAAAGTTTGTGAAAGAAAGGGTTGGGGATGTAGCTCAGTGTGCAGGTTCTGATTTCAGTCTCCATTTTCACTAAAAAAAAAATATAGCTATCTTTTCTTCACCTGATACCTAGTCTCAGTCTCCACCTGGACCCAGGGTTTAAAAGGCATTGTTGAGCTGAGCCCTCTGACATGATCTGAGTGGTCCTGAATTTAGTGCTTTTCAGACCCTACGCTGCCTTGCCCGCACTCCTCTTCCTCTACTTGGAGTTTTCAGATTCCTGATTTACTCTAAATTTGGCTCATTTACACCAGAAATATAAAGGAAGAAACAAAACAATTGTTTGAGCTGGGTACGGTGGCACGCCCCTGTAATCCAGTCACCCTGTGACATTGAGGCAGGAAAATCACAAGTTCAAGTACAGCCGGGTACTTTAATTTAGCTGGGCCCCATCTCAAAATAAAAACTAAAAGGGCCAGGGATTTAGCTGAGTGGTTCTGACGCAGAAGAGCAAGGCCTAGCTCCCACCTGAAACGCGAGTTCGTGTTCTTTAAAAATCGAAGAATGAATTTTAGGAACAGTGGAGGTTTGAGTAGGAAAATTTTATTGAGAGAGAAAGCTTCTGCCTAAGAGAGACAGAAGGGGGGACCCGGCAAGTGGTAATCCACCCATCTCACTTTTTAGAGGGTTTTTATGGAGCAAAGCCACAAGGGGAGGCGGGTCTGAGGTGGGGCAAAATTACAACCGACCAGTAACATTGTAAATACAGTAGCTTAGGTAACATTGGTACAATGAAAAAACCTCAGAAAATAGACAAAACCATGATCAACCAATAAGATTACAACAAGTATAACAGCTCAGGTAATATCGATTAAACGGGGATCCAATGAGAAAGCAAGTTGTAGAGGTTCTTTCTTCTCAGGAGACTCCTCTAGGTGGTCCAAAGTCCTGGCCCTCTATCTGGGGAATTTGCACTCACTGCATTTCCAGGGAGAGGCTGGATCTGGATCTTGACCCTCCATCCTGGGAGAATGAGGCCTGTCAGTCACTGCTATCTAGAAGTGCAGTTTCTCCTTGATGGTGTTGACATTCAGAAGGATCCTCTTTCAAGAGCCGGCCCTCTCTATCTGCCTACATATGTCTAGCTGGCTTTTCTACCTATAATAGTTCCTGCATCTGCCTCACAAGCACAAGGTCCCTAGTTTGTTCCTGGTAACCGCATACCACAGTGCTGGGCATGGGGACTCACGCCCCCCAGCAATCGGTACCACACACCACAATATTGGGCATGGTGGCTCACACCTGTAATCCCAGCAGTCAGGAGGCAGAGGCAGGAGGATTGCTGTGAGTTCGAGGCTTGCCTGGGCTACAAAGTGAGCCCAGGACCAACCTGATCTATAAGATGTGACCCTGTCTCAAAAATAACTAACTAACTAAATATTAAAAATAAACAAGGCCTGGGAATGCAGCTCAGTATGGAGACCCTGAGTTTGGGCCCAGTACTGTGGGAAGGATGGTGGTGCTGGGAAGGGTTTAGATTCTCCCTCATCAGTCAAGGCACTACGATGTCAGGCCTTGGGGTAAAGAGGCATGAGATAGGGTGGGGCCAGGAGGAAGAGGGTTGGCCCCAAAATCTGAAGTAAGGAAGCAGCCTAGAGTTCCCCTGAGACACTCTGTGGGCTCCTGCTAGTTTCAGAAATCAGCATTGGGGTCAAAGAGCCGATTCCAGAGTAACATCCCTTTTGGGCATTAATGACTAAGTGAAATATCATTTCATTGCTCTTGAAGCACCACCCTCCCAAATGCTAATGTTACTTCTAATTTTGTTTAAAGTGTTTGCACCGTTCTCCTTTAAACACCAAAATACAGGGAACATGGTCAGTTTATTCCCAGGTATCCTTGTCTGTTTTACTGAATAAGAGGTGATTTTGCCCAGACAGTTTCTAACCCTACCATTTATGAAGCACGTACTTCTGTCGTCAAGGAATGTGTGCTCCCAAGCTATAAGTAAAACTTTTTTGTTTGTTTGTTTGTTCGTGGTACTGGTGATTGAGCTCAGGACCTTGCACTTGTGAGGCACCACTGAGCTATACCATGAGCCCTTGATACAAGTAAAATGTAATATTAGCTGGACACGTGAGCACTGTTTCAGCCCAGAGAAATCATCACTCTGTCTCCCAGGGCTTA
>PVIC010035518.1:0-19018 GCA_004025085.1 Thryonomys swinderianus | reverse complement strand
AACAGTGCTATGAATTCATATGTTTAACTATGATTTAACTTGCTGTGCTGTGAATAGAATAATGGAACAGAGGATCTAGAATGTCCCCCCAAATCTCGTGTGTTTGGATGTGGTACTTTTGGGAGGTGATTTGATCAAATGAGGATTTAAGCTCATCAGTGGGTTCATCCATTGATGAGTTCACGGCTGAATGTGCTGTTAGTAGGTGGTGCCTGGTTGTGAAAAGTGTGTCACTGAGAAGTTGCCTTTGGAACTTGCCTTGTCCAAGTGTATCTCTCTCTCTGATTCCTACCATCTCTCTGTTTCAACTGCTGTGGGTTGAGGAGGATTCCTCTGCTATTCTGTTTCTTCCTTGGAGCGAGCCAACCATTAACTGGAACCCCAGAACTGTGAGCCCAATCATTCCTCTCCTCTAAATTGTGGTTGTCAGGTATTTTATCCCAGGGATGGGGAAGCTGATACAGATTCCTCCCCAAATGACATCAAAACCACACTGCTGGGAGTGGGGGGTGTTTCTAAATCTTCATCCTGCAGTTCTACCATATGGCTCTATAAATGAGCAGCTGTTGCTTCTGTCAAGGATGCTTCCGTGTGAGGAGAGGGTGGCTGTGAACTTCAGCAGAAAGGTGTCTTAGGAACAACTGTTTTTGTTTTCTACTCAGCACCGATCTCTCCTTCCTCTGCCACCAGGACTCCAATTTTCCCTCCCACAGTTTCAATTCATGAATCACAGACAGAATTGGCATCACTATAAGTCTACTTCTTGTTGAAATCAAGTCCACAGAAGGCAAATTTATTTCCAAGAAATTTTGTAAAATTCTAGATTTGTGTCCTGTTGCCTCTGATTGGTCTAGTTTGGGTCCCATTTTCACCCCTCAGTCTATCTTGGCAGATAGGCACACATGACCTCCTGACTGGGTAGTCCTAAATTGCAATATACTCTCAAAGCTGAAAGTGAGATCTTTAGTTTATGGGAAGGGAATCAAAAGACGGGAGGGAAAGGGTGAGAAGGAAATTGGGCTTTCGTGTGTACATCCACCAAATCCCTATGGGAATGTGGTCACCATTTATATAAAGTATGTGTGAATGAAGGGTGTCCAAGAGATACAGGAAGGGGGAGGGAGATGTGGTGGCTTGTGTTCAATGTACCCCCAAAGCCTCATGCCTTTTCAGAGGTGGCTGAATACAGAGTGTATGACTGATTTCTGGCAGGCCTGGCCCTGAGGGCACTCGGATTGAGGGCGTGAGTGCTGCCCACCCTCAGTAATCTGAGGAAGATCAAGAGGGACAGAAAGAGCTGTGATTTTTCTAGTTGCTCTTGCTGTTTTCTGCCACCATGACTTGCCCCTCCATCACCCGCCTCGGAGCCAGCTGATTATGGACTGAAAGCTGTACAGACTGTGAGCTAAATAAATCCCTCCCCTTTAACTTGGGGTGTTGGGTATTTTATCTCAGCAATAAGAGAAAAGTAACTGAGACAGGGGAAGGAGAGGAAAAGAATTAAGGTGTGTTAATATATATATATATATATACAATATATACAAATATATATACAAATTTTATATAATATATATACAAATTTTTCATGCTAAATATAATCAGTATGTACTATGTGAACAAGTGCAAAAAAAAAAAGGGGGGAAGAAATCTAATGTAGGTCCTATAATTCTGTATTTCTGGCCATTCCACAGTCCAGATGCTACTAGTCTAAGGGTAACACTCTGGTCAGGCAGGGGCTACATCTGGCTTTGGCAACCTAATAATCACCAGAGGGAGATTCTCCAAAGAATAATGATATTTATTTTGGACTAACAGAGTGTTGCAGTGGGAATACCTATGAGGTTGCTCAGAGAAGTTGAGGCAAGGGGAAAAGGCACAGGCAAAAAAATACATACAAAGTACAAAAAAGAGTGCACAACATATTTTGAAACAATAATCTTTGATCATAAGAATAATATTAAGGTTGACCCTGGCCTCAGGATGAATAGACTCTGGCTGGGCAGTTGTCTTTCAGAAGTTGCAAGGCCATAGTCTGGCAGAATCTTTTGTGTTAGTTACCACCAGGAAATTATGCATTAAGAAACCTTCCTTTATGTCCATCATGCATTTATTTACTTTTGTTAAGTTTGATATGGGGCTACATTTTGATTCAGATCACTCACACACACACACACACACACACTCACACACACTCACACACACATCTGCTCACTTCTCCATGCTTCAATCTAGGGTCCAGACTGAGACCCTGACCTGATGGGTGGACCTCCTCAGGTGATTCCAAATAAAAGAGCATCCTTTTGTCTTCTCTTGGCAAAGTTATTGAACTGGAGGACTTCTTTGTAGGGCTTACTGGTTTATAACTAGGAAAGATTTCTACTTTCTTGATGAAAAAAATCACTTATTTTTATCTGAAATAACTTATTTTTAACTTTAACATAAAAGTTGCTGCTTGGATTTCTTGGCCTTAATCTCAAAGTTTTCCCAGTAGACATAGCACTTATTACAGATCAAAAGCTAATTTTTCTGTGACCAAACAGAGGTATACAAGGTCTTTCTTTTTCCCCTGCAACTGAGAGCATCAATATAGATTTTCTAGACCAACAACTAAGTGGTCCTTGAGGAACTCAAAACCTGCATCATAACTATAGAGAAATAGGCCAGAGGTCAGTTCTTTACTTAATAAAAATGTATGAATTTTGAGCCTCCGATTTTTAAAAACTTTTTTTCCTAAAATGATAGGATAAGTGCAATAATAAGAAGAAATCTATGCCAGTTCTGAAAGAGATGGAGCAATAAAAGACGATTTGGATAATTCCTGGGTTGTGGCAGGCAGCTGAGAGAGAACTGAAGCAAATTAGAGACGAGCTCATCCCTACAACACAAACGAAGGAGCCCACGTAGGTGTGGCTGAAGGCTACGGGCCCCGTGGTGACTGGCTGGGAGCTGGGCCAGCACTTGGTTTTGCGAACCCTGATGGTTGCAGTGGGCTCAGCTTTCTAGAGGGGGACCAGGAGCTGGCATGACAGCAGTGTGTATTTGGGGGCATACTCTGCTCTGGGCATTGGATTGCAAGCTAAAATGAAGGCTGTTTTCTTCCATCTTCTGAAGTATTTTGTAGAAAACTGGTAGTAGGTACTATGTTAGACTAGGATTCTAGTGCAAGTAAAAGGCTTTAGAAAGGGAGATGCTTGAAATTTTTTTTTTTTTTTTTAGTGTATTTGAGATAGGAAAGAACCTAAAGAATCTTTGGGAAGAAAGAGAATGACAGAGAAGTAAGCAATTAAGGAAGGTAGAATGAGGATCAGTTGTGAATGTGCATGTGAGTGGTCATTTCAAACTGGCAACAACTGTTTCTCAGAAGGAAGGTGAAAAAGAAAGAATGCTATAATCCTTAGACTTCAGGAATCTGTCTCAGAATTATTAGAATAAGATGTAAGCTTGATTAGTATTCTTCCTGGGCCTTTTGTTTAATTTTTGGCAAAGGATTTTATTTCTCTGAAATATGCTTCCAATATGATGATCATGGGCCTTGGTTAATTTTAAGACATTTCTCTTCACTTAGAAAAAAGGGCTCATCAGCAATCCCTGCTGAAAACTCATTAAAATACCTTTGAAAACCCATTTTTAAGGTCATTTTTAGTATTCTTGCATTGATAATTAGAAAACTAAAAGTTTCTTTTATTCCTACCAGAAACCCTTTGCAGTAGCACCTCTGACTGTTTGGCAATTTTGCTGACTGCCTTGTTTCTCTGAATTTAACTTTTAACAGAATAAATAGCTCTATTTTTGCTTTGCTATATTTTCCTTAGCAATTAGTTTTTCAGCTTCAATTGCTGATAAACTTAAAGCCATCGGTTATTAATTTGTTGAGATGCTCCTCACTATTCCACAGAGTGAAAGATGACAATTAAAGTCATTACTGCAAAAGTGTGATTGCAGAAAATGAATTTATATGTTCAGACTTGACTAGCTTCCAGTTGAACTCCAATTTCTTAAAAGTACAAAAATCTTATATGTAAATTCAGTATGTTTTTATTGCTACATTCTGACATTCAGTAAAATAATTCATTTATTACCTGTAAGAAAATGCATACAGTGAAAGTGTAAGCTCCATTTTGTGTATGTGAGAGATCAATTGAAGGGGACACAGGAGAAAGTTTCTGGTTCCAGTTTCATATTTTGTTCTCACAGCAAGTCAGGGAGAAGTACTGGGCCAGACTTTATAAAAGTTGTCCATACTTCAAAATTACATGGGTGCTCTTTAAAAATACAGTCCCCCCTGGGCCAGAGTTATAGCTCACTGGTTCTGGTGCCTGCCTTGCAAGTGCAAGGTCCTAAGTTCGATCCCGGTAACCACATACAATGCTGGACATGGTGACTCACGCCCACCAGCAATCAATACCACATACCACAGTGCTGGGCGTGGTGGCTCAAGCCTGTAATCCCAGCACTCTGGAGACAGAGACAGGAGGATTTCTGAGTTCGAGGCTTGCCTGGGCTACATAGTGAGCTGAGGGCCAGCCTGAACTACAAAGTGAGACCCTGTCTCAAAAAAACAAAACAAAACAAAACAAAACAAAAAATACAGTCCCCTGAGCTCCCTCAGCATCTACTGAGTCTTTGTGGCACTGGAGCCCAGAAATCTGTGTGTGTGTGTGTGTGTGTGTGTGTGTGTGAGAGAGAGAGAGAGAGAGAGAGAGAGAGAGAGAGAGAGAGAGAGGTCCCCCAGAAAATTCTGATACATTTACTTTTTGAACACTGCTTCACAGTTATCTTACACTATAAATAAACAGAAATATTGGTGTTGAAAACTTTTATCTGTATTTGCTTCATGTTGGCAAAAATAGAAAAAAGGCTCAGGTCTCTGGAGAATTCTCCCCCGAGTCTGAAGTGGTGGGAAACAAAACACTTCTTGCCCACGTGTGAGGGGTGGGGTGTCAGCAGATACAGGCCGGAGATCCTGCCAAGGGTGACGATTTAAACTTATCTGGAATAAAGTCTTCCAAAGTGGTCTCTGAAGTAGGAATACTGCTAGAGCAGGAATTGCACTGACAGAGCAGTGGTCGGGGTAGGGGAAGAGCAACTCCGCTATGTGGCTCCGGGAAACCCTCACATTAGCCATATTAGTCACTAGGGGCTGCGTAACACATCGTTCCAAAGGTAGTAGCTTAAAGCAACAAATACTTGTTACTTACAGTTCCCATGGGCCTCAGGCTGTTGGCTGAGTTGAGGCTGAAATCTTCTTAGCATTCTCCTCAGTGAGAACTGGATTGCAGGCTCAGTTATGGTAGCTGTTGGGAGGCCTCAGAAAATGTGCTCCAGGCTCTCCACCATGGCTGCTGGCTGCGCCATGTGGACATAGGTGGTCTGGACGTCCTTGTGGCAGAGCAGATGGATTTCCTTTGAGTGGGGAAAGGGAAGCATGATGGAGGAACGGGAGAAAGACAGGAAAGAAGCTAACATAACCTGCCGTGGCTGGGTATTTTATTCATGAGAAGTGCATCAATAAGTTAAGCCCACAGTCAAGGGCAGGAAAACTAGTACTTTGAGGGGAAGAATACAAGAATTTATAAACTGAGTTTTGAAACCTTCACAGTGATCTGTCCCCACCCTCATCTGGCTGGGCAGAGCACAGCTTACATGGTGGTACAGGACAGTTCTGATTGAAAACCAAGAGACCAAAGACTAGGGGTAAAAGATGAGCCTCAGGTTTCTGAGGCTCCCTGGAGAAGTTCTGGAGAAAAGGTAGGGACACGTGGGGAGCAACGGAGGGCGGTGCTGCAGTCTAGGCTTAAGCCTCAGTCTGTCTGTGTAAAGGAGTTATAAATGGACAGCAGTCTTGCCAAGTCTGCAAAATTACCTCCCACACTGAATTCTTCGGCAAATTCTGTGGGTTCTATAGCCACAACATATCTCACAGGCATCCACTTGTCTCCACACCCACGACTACCTCCTCCTCTCACCATCTCACATGGAGGGCAGCAATGACCTTCTTATTGGCTCTCCTACTTCTTTTCTTAGTTATTTAAGGTTCATTTTAATAGCACCCAGAATCATTTTTGCAAGGTGAAAGTCATATCCTACCCATCTTTGGTCATAATACCCGATGCTCTTATGTGGTCTCAGAATACTTAGAATTGTTCACCGTGAGGCCATATATCATCTGACTCTCACCTGCCCTTTGGATGGATCTTGCACCATTATTCTAGAGTCTTTTCTACTCATCTAGGAAACCAGCTCTTTATGCTACCTTATTCTTCCCAAAACCTCTCCCTCCATGCCCGTGGAAGGCTGTCTCCTTCAGGGCCTTCAGCCTCAGTTTGGACGTCATCTTCCCATCACAAAGACTTCTTTGACCACTGGGACTTGATTGACTTAGTTTCTATCACACAACTAATGTAATCTGCATTTATTTTGCTATTATTTGTTTTCCTATTTATTACTTTCTCTGCCCCTATGGAAAGCAAGCTCCGTGGCAACGGTGCCCCTTTTAGTTTGTATGTTGTTGTATCCTAAGGGGTTAATTAAAACTTACTACCTTAAACATTAGTTATTGAGGGCCAGAGATTTGGCTCTGTGGTTCCAGTGCCTGCCTAGCAGGCTCAGGGTCCCTGGTTTAATACTCAGTAACCACAATAACAATACTGGGCTTGGTGGCTCACACCCACCAGTAGTACCACAGACCACAAATGCTGGGCTTGGTGGCTCAAGCCTGTAATCCCAGCACTTGGGAGGCAAAGGCAGGAGGATTGCTGAGTTTGAGGCTTGCCTGGGCTACATAGTGAGCTCAGGGCCAGCCTGAACTACAAAGTGAGACCCTGTCTCAAAAATATTAGTTATTAAATGAAAAAATAAATACAAATTAAATGCTTAATGCTATGCCTGGTACCTAGCAGGTGCCAAATATGTGGTCGATACTCACATATTGGTTATACTCATTTATTTAACAGAGTTGATGAAGCAATTAATTAGGACTGTGCATGACAGGCATCAACTGCAGCCACTGTACGTTAAATGGACAACCACTATTTATCAAGTGCCTTACACTGTACCTGTGTAATGGAGATGGAGAAGAGTTGACTCATGGCTACTCAACCTTTATATATTTGCGTTCCTTTAGATGTTTAGCTCAATTCTCTTAATTTTTATAATGATACTAATAGTTTTAAACCCCAAGTAACCACATGTGGTCCTTTCACACAGAGGAATGTGAGACAAGGGAGCATATTATTATTTTGGGTGCAGTTTATACCATATAGAAAGTCATTAAATAGACCGTATTGTTGAAAGCATCATTAACTCCAGCACTTCATTAACTTGCCTTTCCTATGCTTAAAAAAATAACCTCATTTGTGCTAGAATTTGTTCTCTTATAAGAGGAACATGGCTGAAAACACTTACATAGTATTGGAAAAACTATCAAGAGAAAAAAATCTTAAATATAATAACTTCTACTGGCAGGAATTTTATTCTGAGTGCTGGGTCTTCCACTGTGATACCTTAGTGTCACGTCTCCTAGCGTTTCTCTTGGAAAAGAGTTCTGTATACAGAAGATGCTCAATTATTGTTTCTTTAAAAGAAAGGAGTAAATTAACATCTAGACCAATATCTTGTGCACAGTCTATGAGGAAAGAATATGTGATTCAAAGCCACAAAGAACTAGATTTCATTATTCTTTTGCTTACTAATACAGGAGAGCAAGCCTAGCTCTGAACCTGTGAGATACCTGAAATGCAAGTTCTTGTGCTCTAAAATCAAAGAATGAATTTTAGGAATGATGGAGGTTAAGAGTAAGAAAATCTTTATTGAGAAAGAAAGCTTCTGTCTAAGAGAGACAGAAGGGGGACCCGCTCACCTCACTTCCCAAGGGTTTTATGGAGCAAAGCCTGGAGGTGGGGTGGGTTTAAGGTGGGATGAAATTACAGTCAACTAGTAACATTGCAAGAGTAGTCGCTTGGGTAATATTGGTACAATGAGAAATCACAAAGTGGACAAAACCATGATGAACTGATAGGATTACAGCAAGTAGAGTTGCTTAGGCGATACTGACTAGATGGGGATCCACTGAGAAATCAATTCATGTAGCAAGTGTACAAAGTTTTTTAGTCAGGAGACTTCCAGGAGAGGTGGATAAAGGTCCTGGCCTTCCACCCTGGGGCTTTGCGATTACTGCTTTTCCGGGAGGGGTTGATCAAGATTTTAACCCTCCAAGGCCAGGAAGGAGATTGAGGCCTATTAGCCACTGCTTTCTGGGAGGGGTAGCTTTCCTCTTTGATTGTGCTGACCTTCACCTTCAGAAAAGGTCTCCTTTCTTGTGAGTTTTTCCAGGGCTGACCCTGTCTAACTGCCTAGAAGATGTCTGACTAGCATACTTACCTATAATATTATTACTATGTAACTTACAGTAAATTACCCAAATGTTGGATTCTAGAAGCATAAAATTGGAAACCTTTATATTCTAGGATTGATGTGGTAACACATGGAGATAAGCCAGCTAGTGAATGACATTGTTTACTTTTACTTCCCATGTTTGCAGCTGACCTCAGAAAGTTAAATGAGTTTTCCATTTTTTTCAACCTTTCTATACTAAAAGAGACCCATGAACAAATATAGTATGTGGGCCATAGTCCCTACACATTTTGCTTTAGAAGCTTTTGATTCAATGTATTTTAGTATTAATTAAAATGTGAAATGAAATAGATGCATAGCATATATAATAAATTGATAAACATCTTATAATTCTCTTCTGGAAAAGGAAATAGACTCATTAGACTGTGAACTATGTCATTATGGGGGGGGTTCATCAATCACCCTATTCTTTTGTGTCCTTTTTGAAGGGACCTCCTTTCATCAATTATGAAGAAATGCAGAACAGTGGTGGTCCTTTCTTGTTTTGTGCAGCTGATTTGCATTTCTGAGACTCACTAGCTTGAATCATTACCATTTGCACAGAGTCGCTGCCCTACCCAGGAGGCATCACCTTAAACATCCCTTATGCCCCTTACATTGGATGGTGATGTGGTCAGTGAAGGTTGTTTTTGAACATAAAAGAGACCTCTAGTGCTGTGCAGTACTCTGATAATTACTAGTACATTTTCTTGTACTTGAAAGAAACAAATTGGATGTATTTTTTTTTAAATTTCAATTCTGAAACTAGGTTGTAATTTAATTCAATTCCATTCATCAGTTCTAAAGCAATTATTGACTTCTTCTATGTGCCAAACCTAGGGCTAGGATCTCAGGATGAAAAAGTACAAAGGTATATTCCCAATTTCAAAGAAGTAGATCAACAGACACAAACGTGTAACAGACTTGCACGACAAGAGGTACAGTACAGGGCAGAGTTGGCTGTGAAGGAGAGAGGAATTAATTTTTTTAGGCTGGTGTATAGTACGAATTGAGTGTCAAGATGATATATTAATTATTTATTGTTGGGAAACAAATTACCCTCACAATGTTTGGCTTCCATTAACACTGATTATACTTTCTGTAGGTCAGGGTTGGGTGTAGGGTGACTGTATGGTTCTTGCTCGGACCTTTTCAGGAAGCTGCATCAGTTGGCACTGAGTGCAGGTCTTGAAAGGACCCTGGTCCACATGGCTGTTGAGGAGTCAGGTCCTCAAGGCTGCGGGACTGAAAACTCAGCGACTTGTTGCTACTGACAGAAGGCCTCCCTCGTTGTCCAGCCTCTAGGCCTCTCATAGGGCAGCTCACAGTGCGGCAGTTTTTTCAAACAGGGAAAGCAAGCTGTAAGAGGCAAATAGATAAGCGAACAAGAGTGAAGGCAGTTCAAGACTTTCCTACTAGAACCCAAAGTGCTATTCCGTAATTTTTGGCATAGTCTGTTCATTGGAAACAAGTCACTGAGCCTACATTCAAGGGGAGGGGATTACATAAAGGCGTGATTCCAGGGGTAAGGATTACTGGGGCCATGCTGGAGCTTCCTGCTTCAGTGAGGAAGCTTTCATTAAGGCACACTTGGGATGGTAGAAATAATGGGACATATTCAAGTAAACCTGATTATGATCTGCCTGGAGAATTTAAAATATTTCACTGGAATGTAGAAATATGTGCAAGTGTGGCAGTAGTGGTCGTGAAGTGATGGAAGGAAACGAGGCTGGACAGCAACGTTAGATGCAGGTTCAGTGGGTATAAAGCTAGAACTATGTAAGAAGACTAAGTCCTAGAGATCTGCCGTATAGCATGCTGCCTGTAATTAACAATACGGTGTTGTATATTTAAAACAATTGTTAGGTGGATCAAGCTCATGATAAATGTTCTTACCAAAAACAACTTCAAAAACCAAAAGACAGGGCCGGAGGGTTAGCTCAGTGGTTCCGGCGCCTGCCTCGCAAGCGTAAGGACCTGAGTTCGATCCCTGGTTACCACATATAATGCTGGGCATGGTGGCTCACGCCTGTAATCCCAGCACTCGAGAGGCAGAGACGGGAGGATTGCTGAGTTCACGGCGGCTTGCCTGGGCACCATAGTGAGCTCAGGGCCAGCCTGAACTACAAAGCAAGACGCAGTCTCCAAAAAAGCAAAACAACAAACAAACAAACAAACAAAAAAAAAACCAAAAGACAAATCCTGGCCCAAACTCCACAAACAGCAAAAAAACAAAAACTAAAACTGAAAAACAAACAACTAGAGGTCTGGGGATTTAGCTCAAGTGATACCACGCCTACCTTGGAAGCAGAAGGGCCCGAGTTTGATCCCTGGTACCACAAGAAAAACAAAAACTCCAAACCAAACAACAACAACAACAACAACAAAACACTAAACAACTAAAAACCTGTAGGGACATAGAAAACTTTTAGAGGTGATGAATGTATTTTTTTACCGTGATTGTTGTGATAGTATCATGAGTATGATGATACTATCAAATAATGGATGTGTGCACATTCATCAAACTGTGTGGATTATGTATGTACCACCTTTATGTACTAGTTTTACCTCTTGTACCAGTTAATCTTGATTGCTAATGTGAGTGGATCAAGAGACTCCTGGAGAGGGAGCGATTTAGAGGAATAGCCTCATCAATGAGTTAAGTCATTAATGACTTTATGGCTGGATAGAACTTTAGGTGGTGGGGCCTGGCTGGAGGAAGGGCTCAGGGGTCATGTCTTGGGGATTATGGCCTGTTCTTGGCCTTCCTCTCTGGCTCTTCTCCTACTTCTTGCTTCTCAGATGCTGTGAGTTGAGCAGCTTTCTTCTTCTGCCTTGGCACCAGCCGACCAATACTGAAACCTTGAACTGTAAGACAAAATACATGTTTTCTCTCTTACGTTTTTGTACGGCAAGTATTTTGTCCCAATAACAGGAAAGCTGACCATTAAATCTCTGTAATATAGTTAAAAAAGGAAACAGGTAACGAAAGTCTGTGTATGGAGAGACAGAGACAATTGAACTTCTCCCCAAGGTGCTGAGGATCATTAAGGAATTTAAAGGAGAGACA
The DNA here is from genome assembly GCA_004025085.1 of Thryonomys swinderianus. Lineage (NCBI taxonomy): Eukaryota > Metazoa > Chordata > Mammalia > Rodentia > Thryonomyidae > Thryonomys > Thryonomys swinderianus. The sequence continues at coordinate 7,557 of PVIC010035518.1, read as the reverse complement.
GGATTACTTATTCACTGTTGAAAGATTACTCATAGCAGTGTTGACAAAAGGATCATTTATCTCACTTACAGCTGATCCCGTTAGACCCTTATAACCCACTTGTGTGTCAGCGTTTCTTGAGCGTGGAAGCAAGGGGTTTCAGGGCTGTCCAATGAGCCATTGAAAATCTGCAACTTGATTGAGAGGCCATGTGTGTTTTTCCATCAGTTTCAGAAAAGTGGGAGAATTTAGATCAGAAGCAGTTGTTAGTTTGTTCCAGCATGGAATAAAATTTAATTAGCTTTAATACGTTGCTCATGTTAGCCCTATGGATTTAGAACATCCCACTGTCTCTGTCTTGAAGCCTTATTGTTTTACAGCTGGAAAGTTTTGAAAAGCCATTAACAGACACTAAGAGACACAAAAAGTGCAGGCATACTCTGGTGACTTCTTAGAGATTAGAATGCTTTGGAACGAAGAAACAATAAAGCAATTGTGCCTCAGTTCCTTGTTTGTCATTGGACACCGTGGTCTCTGAGGCCACAGAGCTTTCCACTTTGGGAAATTTCCTGGATGAAGTATAATTACTTGAGAACCTGCTTTACTTATTTTACTCCTAGAGATTAATCTCAGGGCTGGGTGTATTCTTCCCATTTCAGCTTGACATTAATTCTTTGATGTTTTGGGGTCATATCACCATAAAGGTTTTTTTTTCTTGTATTACTGCAGAATGTTTAGAAAAGCAGCTGCTAAGATAACACAGGAACTTGTGAAATGTATTTGATTCCCACTGTACTGCTGACAGGCTGAACTTTTTTCTTGTCCAGCAGAGATACTGTCATTTCCAACAAGGAGTATATAGTGCATGAAAAGAGGGGCAGCCCCGAGTGACAAAGCAGAAGTGGGGAGTCTGTGTACCTCTGTCAGTTCGCTGAGAGGTCGAAGCGAGCCATGTCTGTGCCTGTGTTGCCTGGAGTTCCCTCTGTCCCATCTCCTGGTTCAGGGAGTGAAGCAGTGCAGACTGGGTCTCGATGGGCCATGGCCGAGCCAAGCCGCGGCCCATGTGGTTCCATAACGGAGCTTTCTATTTACTGCTATCTACAGATAGTTCTTGAACTTGGCATCGTATGGAGTTTATGAGGAATGACTAGACCCTGACTCTGCTCTGAGAACTCCATTTAATTTCCTGCACACATGAGTTACAAAAGAGAAATGTGGGGTTTTGAATACCCACATAGGCCCATCTTCTCTAAGGAGATGGTAAGATCCTCTGATAAGTGCAAGAGGTACATTTGGGGAGTATCAAATTGACTTTAACTATTTTTAAGCTGGATGACTAACCCAAAGCTTATTATTTGCTTATACTTATTTTTTAATGAAGAAAACATAGGTGACAGTGGAAGTTTCCAACTTCATTGAGGTATAATCAATATATAAAAATTGCACATATTTAAAGTTGTAATTAGAAAGATTTTGATATACATACACACACGCACATATATATAGTTAAAAAGAAGTTATCAAAAACAAGAAAATGAGCATAATTATCACCTCCCAAATTTTCTTTATGTCTCTTTGTAATCTGTCTCTTTCATTTTTTTTGTACTCTCCTTACTTCTTGAAACAACTGATTTCCTTTCCATCACTACAGGCCACTTTACATTTCATAGAGTGTTATGTAAGGAGCTGTACTGAGCAATGTGGTGGCCTGTAAAGACCCCCCCCCAAGATGGCGGCTGGCAGCAAGCCAGAAACCTCTGTTTGACACAAACAAACTAACTGCAGACCTTATATGGTAATATCCGTGGGCGGTGGGAGGGCCTCGAGAGGAGAATGTATATAAGCACCCAATACGGGAAGTGGGAGGAGAGAATAAAGATCAAGCTTGCACTCCGTGTGTTGCGTCTCTCTCTGCGGGATCAGCGAGGGTCGCGACAGAGCACCATGTCCGCAAGACACTCTTTTGTTTTCGAGACTCTTGTTAAGTAAATGGGGCACCGTAAGTGGACAAGGACTGGAATGTCTGGGGAGCAGTACCTAAATGACACTGGGGATCGGGCAAACTAGTGTTTGCGTAGAAGCTGGTTCCTGTCCATATGCAAGGTCAGCTGTTCCCTAAAATGATAATGCTGGTCATATAATGGTACAAAACAAGCTAATGATGTCACTTATGTAGCCTAATCTATACAACTTCTCTCCCTGTGGTAATGAGTATGGGACAAAGTTGTGACTTTTACTAGACATTTTGGGAGCACAGTGGAGAGGACACATGCTAATAGTCGAGAGAGCAATCAGCGGACACTTTGAGCTCTTTCTGCTGAGTACCTGTCCAGCCAACAAGTGCTGGATCTCCAGAGCGGTGCAGTTGTTAAGTTCAGAGTCCTGATGGACTTGCTGAGTGTTGCGTTGTACAGTTTGTGTCCCTCATGGATTTTGCTGAGTAATGCTTTTGTTGTGTACACATTCCTCATAGTATTTTTCCAAGCCAAACTATAAAACAGTATGTACTCCTTGTGGACCTTCTGGATAATATGGATGAACCTCTATCTGCTTCTTGTGTCCCCTTCTCTGTTGGTGTCAGTTAACACCGTCCTTCTCCAATTAGTAAGTCTTAACAAACCTTATCCCTTCCAAACTGCCTTCGGGGACTTTCTTTGTTGTCTCAGCACACTGCTGTGCTGGCCCAGCCTAGCTGGAGTGTGGACCAGGCAGCTGGAGTATGGCTGGTACTGTGTGTTGGCCGGGTTCTTCCTCTCATCAATGTGATTCATCAATGTTTTTGCAGGTAACAGTAGTTTATCCTTTTTAACTGTTGAATGGTATTATTCCATTATAAGGATTGAAAATGTATTCACCTGCTGAGGAACATCAGGATTGACTTTAAGGTTCTGGTTATTACAAATAAAGCTGTTATAAATATTAATGTAAAAGTTTTTGTGTGTTTCTATTCCTCCATTCTCCTGAGTAAATACCTAAGAATGGAAGGGCAGGGTCATGTAGTAGGTTTATGGATAACTTACAAGATACTATCAAATTACACTCTCAAAATTAAATTACTTTACAAGTAATTTGATAAGATACTATTAAATTACAAACTGCTATCAAAGTAGTTGTACCAGCAGCAAGGCTGAGTTCCAGTTCTTCCACATCTTCTCTACTGCTTAATCTGGTCAGTTTAAGCCAATCTAATAGGTATATAGTGGTCTTTGATTATGATTTTAATTTGTATTTTTTAATGGGTAATATCGTTAAACACATTTTTTTTTTTTTGAGACAGGGTCTGGCTTTGTAGTTCAGACTGGCCCTGAGCTCAATATGGTGCCCAGGCAAGCCGCGGTGAACTCAGCAATCCTCCTGTCTCTGCCTCCCAAGTGCTGGGATTACAGGTGTGAGCCACCACGCCCAGCACTGTGGTATGCGGTGTTGATTGTTTGTGGGCGTGTCTCCATGCCCAGCATTATATGTGGTTACTGGGGATCAAACTCAGGACCTTGCGCTTGTGAGGCAGGCGCTGGAACCACTGAGCTAACCCTCCGGTCCAAAACACATTTTATCTAATACCTCTATATTTTCTTTAGCAAAATATGTATTAAAATCTTTTGGCTACTTAAAAATTGAGCTGTTCACCATCTACTATTTAGTTTTGAGAATTCTCAATATGCTCTACATAGAAATTTTTATCACATGTACACTTTACAAAAAACTTCCTTCCAGATAATGACCTGTCTTTTCCTTTTTAACAGCGTTTTCAGATACTAAAACTTTTAAATTCAAAATCCAATTTACCAGTTTTCAAAATTGATTATACTGGGGCCAGAGATTTAGCTCAGTGGTTCCATGCCTGCCTTGCAAGCACAAGGTCCCTGGTTTGATTCCCAGTAACCACATACAATAATATTAGGTGTGATGATTCATACCCACCAGCAATCACACCCACCACATACCATAATGCTGGGCATGGTGGTTCAAGCCTATAATCCCAGCACTGGGGAGGCAGAGGCAGGAGGATTGCTGAGTTCGAGGCTTGCCTGGGCTACATAGTGAGCTCAGGGCCAGCCTGAACTACAGAGCAAGACCCTGTCTCAGAAAAAGAGAAAAATGATTATACTTTTGGTATTACAGCTAAGAAATCTTTGCCCAACCCAAGTTCTCAAGTATTTTTCCTATGACTTCTAATAACTTTATGGTTTTTAGGGTTTATATTTGGGTCTGTTGGCTACTTTGCATTAAATTTTTGTTTTCTATGAAGCGTAGTTCCAAGTTCAATTCTTTTTTGGAGAGGAGTATCCAACTGTTCTGGTACCATTTGTTGAATGGCCTATCCTTTGCCACATTTTTCTCCCCATCTGTAGCTTGTGTTTTACAATCCAACAGGTTTTAGTTTTGATCTATTCACATTTGTCAACTTGTTCTCTTATGACCTATAATTTTGGCATTGTACCTAAGAAAACTTAGCTGAAAGCTTCTTGGCTGCTATTTGAACTCCAACTTTTGACAGTTAACTATATGTTCTTACTATGTGGAATTTGTTAATATTGTGTCCTATCCTAAAACTTGAGAGGCAGGACAGTTGCAAGTGGTAAATTAGAGTTGGGGAAGAAAGGGAGAAAAAATTTTGCATGGCTATCTTTGCTTTTGAGAGGACAAGAATAATACTGATGGTGAAGAAAAAAAAAAAACCTTACAGTTGGGTGCAAATTTGTGATACCAAAAATTGAAATTAATATGCCGGGGGGCAGGTGCCATGCATACTTGAACTTAAAGAATAACCATAAAATGTTAGTGGCTATCACTTCATCGTGTGAACCATCTTGAGAGTAATTTTTGCTGTAGAGAAGAAGTCACTCATATCTCTTCTACACCTGCCCAGATGCGTGCATCTGTGATCCACGGAGCAACTTACATTCTTGCTCTTTCTTCTCAGTTGGGGGGACCGTCTCTGATCAGCACACTTTCTTTTTTCAGATCTCCGTTGTTTTCCTTTCACCTTATTAAAGCCATCAAAGCTCCTGAACCTAGGCCCATGTGTATATCTATATCTACTTCTGTATCATCTGTATCTCTATCTATAGCATCTATATCTGTATTTATCTTCACCTTTGCCTCAGATCCAGATAGATGAGGAATTCTCCTGGTCAGTTTCCTCTCCCTTTGCCTGTGGCCTCCCTCCCCGTTGAATCTGAAGTGATTTTCCCGTGTAGCCACTTGTTGCCCTTCAGTTGGCCGTTTCCGCAGTGAACAACTGTGCCACGGTTCTCCCCAGATGCCTTCTTTTCTACCCACAGTTCGGGCAGCGTAATACTGCTGTCACCGCTGTCACGCTGACGCTCTCCAGTCACTGTCGCAGCCCCTGCCCCCAGCACCACGGAGGCTGCTCTCCCTGAGCTCGAATGGCTCTTTAACTGCTATCTCTAACGGCGTGGACTCTGTCCAAGGCTGTTGGACTCGACTTCTCAGTTACATTTACTCCTTTTTTTTTTCCTCCAAAACTCTACACCTTTGGATATTACACAATTTTGCTTTCTTGGCTCTTCTGCTTCTCAGACTATTGTTTTATTTTCTGTCTGCTCAATGATTTTGCCTTTAAAAAGATCTGAGTGACTCATGATAACAAATGATAAGTTTTGTGCACACACTGTACCTGTTTTTTTTTTTGTTCATCTTTTCAAGCTGTGTACCCAAATAGAAAACTTACTCTTAACTTTTGGTTTTTACTTTAGTAGGTCAAGTGCTCTAATTTTATTCAATTAACATTTTACTTAACATTAGCTTCACAGAACAAGTATCTCTTGGTTCTATTTACTTTATCTTTTTGCACAAAGCTGATGGTCATGAAATCTATGCACTAAAAGAGCTGAATCCAGAGTATTCAACTCACAGGACAGGAAAATATAGTGCGATGCTTTAGAAATTATGCAAACCTTAGAAATCTGTAAATGAGAATTGAATTTGGAGCCTAGAGGTAGAAAATGTGATTAAAGAGAATATGAGAGCTTCTAAGATCCCTCTGGGCAGGAGTTAAAAAAAAAAAGACAAATCTTATTTGCTTTTTTTCTCTACCAGTTAAAAAGAGAACACAAAGCCTTCGAAATAAAAAGTTGCTTTTGGCATTTAAATAGATCTTTGGCATATGGTCTAGTAATCCTTGTTTAAGTCAGCAGTACAGTGTGGAGGCATGGAGTGAAGGATAAATTCGTTATGCATGTGATTTCATGGCTATGTTTGGAATAATAGAAAACATTCAATGTGAATATTTTTTCTTTTTGTCAATACTATTCTTACTAGATAGGAAAGTACTTTTTAAAATCTTGTTTAACTTAAACCTTTTTTGGTCATTTAATTTGGGCAAGAATGTCAAATAGACATATCTTTTCTTGAGAAAAGTATTTAAATGGCTTGAAAATAGGTCCATTAAAGCTCATGCAGAGCGAGGCAATAGTGTTTATATTTATTCTTTATTTTATCACAAGAGATTGTGTTTCCTTTCTCTTGCTCACATGAAATATAGCTGGTTTATGCCCCATAAACGGCCCCAGCCTCCTGCCGCTGCGGAGAGCGTGGCAGCGCGCCTGACTAAATGGCAGTTTAAAGTCTCTGATGCACAGGGATCAAATTAAATAAGGCTTCTGTGTTGTCAAGATTTAGAATCTTCTGATGCAACAACATTTATTCATCTGCTTTTTATTTAGCTTTGAAGGCTCACAGGTCAGTCGCGTCTGATTGCTCTGGCCACCTTCCAGGGCGAGCGGAGGCGGCCCAGGGACGGGCACAGACCGTCCGCCAGGGGGCAGTCTTGGACGGAAAAAAATCTTTCTCCTTCGCAAGCACCGGTTTGTAGTCTCTTCCTCTTCTTTTCCTTCTCTCCCTCTTCCCCTTCTTGTTTCTTTTTCACGCTCTGTTGTATTCTTTCATTTCATTTTGTTTATATCACTGTGAATATATTTATTAACTTTCTTACTCTCTCAGCCTTCTTGCCTCTCTGAAAACAGATGAGGGTTTCTGGGTGCTCTTGCAGCAGGCGGGGCTATAAACACACACGTGCAGGGGAGGCGATGGAGCCAGCGCCCGCCACGAGGCCCCAGAGCGCAAGGCACGAAACGCCCGGAGAGTCCGGGCGAGCCTCGTCTACCCGCCACCTGCTAGAAGATCCCTCTGCTGTGTTTCCTAGGAAAGAAGTGCCCCGAGAGAGCGGGCGTCGCCCGTGGTGGGCTTCCCGGCCCGTGGCGCGCTCGGCTCAGGCCGGGACCGCCGCTTTCATCCTCGGAAGGCGGCTGTTTCTGGCGCGGCTGCTGCGCTCAGCCGCGGGGTCTGCGCCGTCCGGCCGGGCGGGGCCGGCGCAGGGGCGGCCGTTCTGTCTGTCCGTCCGCAGCCGGTGGGAGGCGGCGCCTCCCGGTGACCTGGGGCGGGGGGCAGAGCCCTTGTCCCTCCCTTCCTCTGGATCCGGCTCGGGCCGCGTTTGCAGTCCCGGTCCCTTGTCCTTGAATCCAGTGTCTCATCCTCAGATCTTGACCAGATTTACTTTTCGCCACCGGCAGTGCCGGTCTCAGGTGCTTTAATTTTCACCATCGCGGTGGTGCG
>PVIC010035517.1:0-19018 GCA_004025085.1 Thryonomys swinderianus | reverse complement strand
ACAAATCTGTTTCTGATTTTATAAGTCTGAGCTCTGGGGAATGAACCCAGTGCTAGCAGGTGCCAGGTGAGTGCTCTACCCGATACATCTCCACACCATTTGACATTTCCTTTTGAGAAAGAATCTTGTCAAATTGCCTGAGCTGGCCTCCTTTGTGATTCTCCTTGCCTCCTGAGTAACTAGGACTGCAAGTCTGTGCCACAACACCTGCCTGATGTTTCTAAGAGTTGGAAAATATATATTATATATGACCTTCAAAAGAGGACACATCCTTAAAGCATCTCTGATTTTCTTCAGAAATCAGTTTTTTGTTTTTTGTTTTTTTTTTGAGACAGGGTCTCACTTTGTAGTTCAGGCTGGCCCTGAGCTCACTATGGTGCCCAGGCAAGCCGCCGCGAACTCAGCAATCCACCTGTCTCTGCCTCCCGAGTGCTGGGATTATAGACGTGAGCCACCATGCCTGGCACTGTCGTATGTGGTATTGATTGCTGGTGGGCGCGAGTCTCCACACCCAGCACTGTATGTGGTTACCGGGGATCGAACTCAGGACCTTGCGCTTGTGAGGCAGGCACTGGAACCACTGAGCTAACTCTCCGGCCCTCAGTTACTTCTTTAAGTCACTGATAATTTTCTTCCTAGTGGCTTAGTTACTAATTTTCTTTAGTCTAAAAAAATTCCCAGCAAATCCTCCCACCATACCCCTTCCTTCTCTAGGAGTCAAAGGCACGGAAAGAACTGTATTGTCCGTGCCCATGTGGTGGCCTGTGACATAACCCGGCAGAGCTCCACTCGGTCCCAGAAGGCCTTTCTAGAGCAACTCTGGGCAGTGTGAGTGGAGACGAGGAAGGGAGGCAGCAGCTCACTCATGTACATCTCCTTCCACTTACTCAGTTAAATGTGAAACTAGCTGTAGCTGGGAGGGACTTTGCAGATAAAATTAAAGCACCTAATCAACTGAATTTAAATTAATCAAAAGGGAATTTATCATTCTAGGTGACCTGCCAGTCACCTGGAGTCTTTCAAAGAGTTTTTAGGTCCTGTCTGAGCTAACAGCCTCCAAATAGCAGCTGGGCACGCAATGGTGCTCTCTTCCTCAGGATCTTCTCTGAGACTGGCTTGGGAATAAGCTTCAGTCTGTGCCTCCTCTCGATCTTCCTCTCCTGCCTATTCAGGTAGAACTTGAGCTCGCTTAACCAGTTTCCACAATTACATATGCCAATTTCTCATTACAAACCCACATTGACATACACGTACTCATTCACACGCTGAAAATCTCTGGCTGGTTCTGTTTCTCCAGTTGAACCTTAATAAGCATACGTGTACATCTGCCTACAACTCTTGGCTTCTACAGACCTACCTCTACTACACACTCCATTTAGTGTTCTTGGACTGGATGTAGAAGTTTTGTTTTGTTTTGTTTTTTTAAGACAAAGTCTTGCTTTGTAGTTCAGGCTGGCCCTGAGCTCACTATGTAGCCCAGGCAAGCCTTGAACTCACAGCAATCCTCCTGCCTCTGCCTCCTGAGTGCTGGAATTACAGGCATGAGCCACCATGCCTGGCATTGTGGTGTGTGGTATCAGGGATCAAACTCAGGACCCTCTGCTTGCCAGGTAGACACCAGAACTACTGAGCTAAATTACCTGGCCTAGATGTAGAATTTTTAAATAATGGCTGAATAATATTTTAGTTCAATCAGGCTGCTATAACTAAAATATCAGGCTGGCTTATAGACAGTAGAAATATATTTCCCACAGCTTATTAGCTGGCCATGCACTCACACAGTGGCAAAGGTCAAGGCAGCTAAATGGGCACTAACCCCATTCATGAAGGTTCTGCCCCTCTCTCAACCTAATCACATGGCAGTCCCCCAAGACTGGATATAAGGGGTCAACACATGAATTTGGGGGGGGAGACAACAGCAAACAATCTTCTTTTAGCTTGTTCCCATTATTTTGGAGCTTATGACATTGTCACTATTGGCTGGCTGCTTTAAGGACATGTTCCTTCCCTGTCCTGTGCTACAGCAAATCTTCAAAGAGTCTCTTAGCTCAGATTTCAGCTTGTCCATGAACAGCACCAGTTTCAAGAAGAAATCATGCTTATTTCCTCTCCAGCTGCAGATTGATTCTTTTATTTCCATCAGCTGTCCCTTGCTCATAACACCAGATTATTCTCCAGCCAGAAGGTTAACTAAAAATTTTAATATTCTGCATGTCTTTTCATTAGACTCCATCCTAAGGAAATGGTCATGGTTGTTTTTAAATCAGTTTTAGCACTAATCACAAGATATTTAAAACAATAAATGAATTTAACAAATGTAATGTACCTATACAATTCACTGTTAGCACCACAAAAAAGTAGCAGAAAATTCAACAGTTGAACATATCATTAGTTTTACAAATAAATAACTATAAATACATAAACAAGGACTCAAAATAAAAGCTCAAGTTTAATGTGACAGGTGTGTAGATTGTCAGCTTTTTACTTTCTTCTTTCCCTTTGTAAGTACTTTTTTTTTTTTTTTTTTGAGACAGGGTCTCGCTTTGTAGTTCAGGCTGGCTCTGAGCTCACTATGTAGCCCAGGCAAGCCTTGAACTCAGCAATCCTCCTGTCTCTGCCTCCCGAGTGCTGGGATTACAGGCGTGAGCCACCACGCCCGGCACTTTGTAAGCACTTTTTAAGTTTACTACAGTAATGATGTATTGGTAGTATAAGCAAAGTCCCAGTAAGTTTCATGGTGGTATTTATGAACCTGGCCTACAGCAGAAATTTTTCACTACCTCTCCTCATCATCCCGCTTTGAGAAAGGGTACACAGTTCAGGCTGGTCTTGAACTTACTAGGTAGCCCTGGCTGGCCTTGAACTTGTGGCAATCCTCCAGTCTCAGTCTCTTGAGTGCTGGTTAGGTGTGGAGAACTAGGTTCAGTTTTATGACCTCTTAATAAGATCCACATGTGAACCATGATAGGAATGTCTACAAGACCTCATGCCAACACACACAGTACTGCTTAGGTGTACAACTGTGCTGTTTGTACACTGGGGACAGGTAACACTTCAGTCATTTGTTGAGATGAGATCCAGAAACATTAAAGTCACCAGCCAGAATCTTGATTGATATGACTCCAATTTTTCCTGTTTTTGGATTGAGGGACAGGTAATCTGGAATAGGAATTTCTATTCTCAGTCCAGGTATTTTGTATATCTCCAAATTTCTTTATCTCAAAATAAAATCACCCTGCCTAATAATGAAGAAAACAAAACTTTTGAAAGAATACCTTGAGAACATTGTTAAATTTTTCAAAGTACAGATTCTATGTTAGACTAGTTTCAATGCTGGACACAGATTATTTCCCCTCTCCAATAGTGACAATGTCATAAGCAAGGCCACAGTAAAGTCCTGGGGTGTACCAGTTTCTGTTCTTATCTACTCTGCAATAAGAGAATAATTCAGAGTGAATTTTATTCAAGGATGAAGTCAAATGTCATGTTTCATATAAGTATGTGGCATCTGAAAGGAGAATGAATGTATCACTGTAACTGGATTAAAAACTCTAGTTCATATTCCTTGCAATCTTAACATGGTACCTATCTCCATCCACTTTGTGTTGCTATAACAGAATGCCACAGACTGAGTCATTTATACACAACAGAAACTATCAGTCTGCAACTCTAGAGGCTGGCAAGCCCAGACTAAGGTGATGGAGCCTTCTCAGGACCTTTTGCTGTATCATAAATGGCACACAGACAGCTTTACATGGGAGAGAAAGAACTCACCTCTGAGACAGGCTGGAGAATCCTTATAAAGTGATTACTCTTAAAGGTCCCACCTCTCAATAGTGTTGCACTGAGTATTAAGTTTCAACGAATAGTACCTAACTTCCTATACAGAAGAAAATTTTGGTGCCAATTACCCTACTATCGTTCTGTGCAACTGATATATTTATTCTAGGTTTGAAATTATAGATAACTTAAAGTTGGATGTGGTGAAATTACATGCCTGTAATTTCAGCATGCAGGAGGCTGATGCAGGAAGACTGTAGTGAGTTAGTTCAAAGCCAGCCTGCGTAATGTAGTGAGACCCTGTCTCAATTCCTTTTCCCCTGAAAGAAATTATAAGCAACCGAAAGTTGATGTGTATCTTAATAAAAATTTTGACAGCACTAAAGAAAACAAAATTTCTATCAAGTCAGAATAGATATAAAAATACAGACAATCAAAATCTGAGGAGATGGCAATGAAGAGTGAGACTACCTTTCTCATAGGCCAAAAAGCAGCTTGATGACCTGCACAAATACTTTAGAACATGGCCAGTCCTTTATTTAGTAATTTTACTCTTGGAAATCTAGTTTAAGGAAACAGTCCAGCATTTACCTGCCTATCAATCTCCAAGCTAATAAAAAAAACTCTGCAGTCTTCGTGCATAAAATAAATGTTCACCCCAGCAATAATTTAAAGGAAAAAACTCTGTATGCCCAAAGGGCAGCAAAGTATCTAAATAAACTCACAGGGATGCTATATGACACAGAAAATTTCATTTAGGGCAAGTTTGCTTATTTATTTATGCTTTATTTTTCTTGAGATAGGGTTTTGCTATAGCTCAGAGTGGCTTTAAACTCAGAGGTCCTCCTGCTTCAGCCTTTTGAGTACTGGGATTACAGGGGTGTAACACCACACTTGACTAGGACAAGTTTATAACAAAATAATTACTTATGTTAATGAGGGAAAAAAATAAAGCTGTACAAACTGATCACATCTCAGTAAAAGGCAACACCACATGCATATACACACATTTATGACCAAACTCACAATGTCAGTGATTTGCTATTAGTCTAATCAGAAGTTCCATCAGAAGTCCCATACAAACAGCTCCTTTCTGTCCTTTTAAAAATTCTCATATACTGCTTTACTTACCAGAATAGTTTTGTTCTAATCACTATGCTGTTTCCAATGCTTTCCTCATTCACCTGCTCAATCAGGTAGGAGTCCAGTAGGGTAATAACATGTTTTCCCTGCATAACTAAGATGTGTGAAATCTGAGTCCTGACACAGTGTGGTCAGAGAAAGCAGTTCTGCTCTCGGACCAGGTCTGTTTGGAGCATTTGCTTTTGTCTGCCATTCTGGGTGATAATACTATCTAGTGATGCATAAAAGCTTGGTCTTTATTTATTTATATGATATTTTTATTTTTAAAGGCAGGTTTACTCTGTATTGCCTAGGCCAGGCTCAAAATCAAAATCCTTCTGTCTTAGCCTCAGCTGCCTGAATAGCTGAATTACAAATGTGCACCAGGCACCTGGCTCAGCCTGTACTTTATCAGGATAGGCACCAAGCAAATAGCATATGAGTTCTTAAAAGCCTTAAAACAAGAGGCAAATGTTGGTGTTTTGCAAATTTTAGAAGTTAATATTACTATATTAGACTATTTTTTTGAGACAGGGTCTCGCTTTATAATTCAGGCTGGCCCTGAGCTCCCTATGTAGCCTGGGCAAACCTTAAATTCACAGCAATCCTCTTGCCTCTGGCTCCTGAGTGTTGGGATCAGTTGTGAGCCACCACACCTGGCATTGTGGAATGTGGTACTGACCACTGGTGGGTGTGAGTCACCATGCCTGGTATTGTGGTATGTGGTTACTGAGGATTGAACCAGGACCTTGCGCTTGCAAGGTAGATGCTGGAACCATTGAACTAAATCCCTGGTCTATTATATTACCACTTTTATCACTTTTGAATGACATTCAACATCACATTTTCCTGATAACTAGTGTAGCATTTTTTCATTGAAAATATAGGCAAAAGGCATGACAAATGCATGTAAAATACTTGTAATAATTAAATGGAAAAATACAATGTAAAAGCTTTAACTTACTGTTCATGGAAATCCAGCATTGGCGGCTCAAATCGTATGGGCCTCAATATAGAGATATACTGGAAACAAAAAGAAAAGAGTTTAAGAAGCAGTACCTTGAAGTATACATTTCCTCCCATGATAGTCAAACACTTGACTTTCATCACAAGAAAGTATCTTTAAGAAAACCACGGTCTAATGTTCTATTAGGAATGTGTATTAGGTTTTTATTCCTCCAGAGGAAATGAATAAATGTTGTACTTTTTTTTTTTTTTTTGTGACATTGTCTTGCTTTGCAGTTCAGGCTGGCCCTGCGGTCACTAGTTAGCCCAGGCAAACCTCAAACTCACAGCAATCCACCTGTCTCTGCCTCCTGAGTACTGGAATTACAGGCATGAGCTACCACGCCGGCACTGTGGTATGTAGTTACTGGGGATTGAATTTGGAACCTTGTGCTTGCAAGGCAGACATTGGAACCACTGAGCCAAATCCCTGGCCCCTAAATGTTGTATTTTTAAAAATGATAAGAAAAATAATTGTTTTCAAAAGCATGTGTAAAACAAAATGCTTAGGTAGAATTTTAAAATTTATTCAGTTGATACAGTAAGTAACAATATACTTTAATCCACTTGATTTTTGAAATCTGTATTTTAATAATAAACAGTTAATACAATTGCAGATACTTGGCAGGCAATATATGAAGAGAAAAACCACAATCAATTGTAACTACAGTACTAAAGGATTAAACAAAAGTGAAATTTGGGATAGAAATTTCCAAGAACTGAAACATCTACTTAATCTAAGAGTTTGGAACACATTGATCTATGATTTTTTTTTTTTCTGAGACAGGGTCTCGCTTTGTAGTTCAGGCTAGCCCTGAGCTCACTATGTAGACCAGGCAAGCCTCAAACTCAGCAATCCTCCTGCCTCTGCCTCCAGAGTGCTGGGATTACAGGCATGAGCCATCAAGCCTGGCATTTGTGATATGTGGTACTGATTACTGGTGGGCGTGGCCACCACACCCAGTATTGTTGTATGAGGTAACTGGGAATCGAACCAGGGACCTTGCACTTGCCAGGCAGGCGCTAGAACCACTGAGCTAAATCTCTGGCCAATGATATAAATGTTTTGATCTAAATATCTGAGTACCATTTCTACTAGCTTACTTGATACTAAAACTCTTGTTATTTTTTTTTTTCAGTACCAGGATTCACATTTGGGACTTTGTGCTTCTGAGGCAGGTGCCAGAATCACTGAGCCAAATCCCTGGGCCTTAGAACTTCTCAATACAACAGGTTTTTGAGTAGCAAGTCTTAGCCATCATGATGATGTAATGCTAACGTAAAGTGTAGGTGACCTTTGGGGATGGCAAGAACTCACCTATGGTCATCTCTTTGCTTGGAAATTAGAAATTTAGTCAGTTTCAAAGTTTTAAAATAATAAATTCTAAGCTTTTGTTTTAAGAAATGGTATCACAGAAAAATCTACTTGTGAAACTACTTTATTTCCATCATTATCACAACTCACAGTATCACAAGGTTCCTAATGATACTGTAATTTCATTCAGGAGATACAGGAAACACATTAAAAACAGACAAGGGCATTCACAATATATACAAAATTTGGCCTCAATTCAATTTTGCAAAGATTAGTCTAAGTCCTGGAATAACTGAGCTAAAAGTAATAAATTCCAAACATGCTTTTAGCTCTACCAATTTATTAGAGTATTTCTCGTCCTGCTTGATAATCAATCCCCCTTTTTACAATATGCTGATCACAAAAGATGAAAAACACAGAAAAAGAAAATATTAAATGGAAGATTTTTTTTTTCCCAAGGCACCAAACAACAGAGCAGGTCCTCACAAAACAGAAGCCAGATATAGCTGGAGGCACACAACCTCTTTCCCTTTGCTTTCTGCCCTTGGACATGACAGAATGAAGACACTCTTCACCTTTAACAAGAGATGCTGCGCAGCTTGTGTATTTCAATAGCCTTGAACTCATATAAAGTCTTAATCCAAAATCAATGAAAATTAAATGTATTATATAATGTAGTCATCTAAGTTATTTGCTCATATATATATGTATATATGTATATGTGTGTGTGTGTGTATATATATATATATATATATATATATATATGAACATAGACTGTTAAGATGCTGGAAGTGCAAAGGAGATTAAGATACTGTTCTTTCTTCTCAGAGAATCAACAGTCCATTCAGGAAAGGACCAGAGTTCCAGGGAGTGGGAAGAGAATGAAGAAGAGGAAGAGGGAGAAGAAATGGAGGTCAAAGGGCAGATCTCCTTGTAGGAGTGTGTATTTAATTCCAAATGCAACAAACAGCCTCTGAAGTGTTTTGAGCAAAGAGGTAACATGATCTGACGTACTTTAAAAGGTTAATTCTGGCTACTGTGTAAAGAACAGATTGCAGCAGAAAGAAGGAAGTGCTGTGGGGAATCCACCCAAGAGGTGAGGGGAGCTATGGATTAGGTAACCCCAAGGGAGGGTGTGACCACTGCTGCATTCTCAACATATTTGAATTTAAACACAACAGGTTATGGTGATGGACCTACAAAAGAAAAAGAGGAAATCAAGGGTGACTTAGGAGATTCTGAGCGGACACATAACTGTAATATGGGAAGAGTGGGTTGGAAGGAGGGAGAAATAGATATGAAAATGTTCAAGAGTACAGTTTTGGACGTTTAGCTTTGAAGTGTCCAATCAAGATGGAGGTGCCAAGTAGACACCTAGAGTATACATGACAACTGCTTATATAACACCAGGTTACTGGTTTTCATGCATTGATCTGATACCCAGTTACTATGGTGAGTTTAATACTAACAGTTTGTCTAGGTTCTGTTAAGATGCTTTCACTGTTGCTGCTAAAATGAACACTGCCTTGGGTGATCACTGACGACAAATCATCTCCCAATAACAAAAATTCTACTTCTTCCTTTTCAATTCTTTTTTGTGTCTTGTCCTAAGGTCTCTTATAAAATGCTGCACAGAAGTGGTGCCCAGGATTGTTACTCCGATACTTACAGATTGCCCACAGAACATGGGAAAAGGGGAAAAATACATAAAAGATGGTTCTCTCATAAATAAATGTGTATTTTCAAAACAATGGCACATCTACATCTAAGGGAAGAATAGGAACCTAAAGAATACATAAGTGGGTCGACACAAGCTGAACAAGGTATAATATTGTTTAACAAATCCAAAAATGCAATATTCTACGTGTCACGTATCTGCAGCTGATGTAAATGGTCCTATGGTATTTATATAACACACAACACTGTTTAGTGCTTTATAAATAGAAGGCAAATGTTTACAAATGAATAATCTGAAAAATAAGTTGAAAAAAATTTAAAGTAGGTCTTCGAAACAGGAGGATCTACATTCTTTCCAAAACGTCTTTGGGCTATTCTAGGTGCTGAACATTTCTATATAAATTTGAAAGCCAGCTTGTCACTTTCGACAGAATTGTTGAAATTTTAATTGAAACTGTACTTAATCTAAAATCCATCGGGGAGAATGAATATCATAATAATTTTCCAATCTATGAACATGGAATTTGTCTCAAAATATCTAGAACTTTGATTATTCTGAGTAATATATAGTTTTCCAGATACAGGCCTCAAAACTTTTTGGTAAAAATTTCCCCAAAGTACATGAGTTTTTGATGCTACTTTTAATAGCTTTCTGTTGCTGGGACCAGATACCTAACATACACAACTTCAAGATGGTGAAGTTAGTTCTGATCACTATGTACCTTTTGACCTTGCTGAACTCATGTCCTAGTTCCCACTAATACACTCCCAGGATTTTTTAATGTATACATCCTGTTGTTTGTATACAAAACTCTTCTTTCTAATCTGATGCCCTTTCTTCTGTTACTACCCACATAATGACTACTACATGCAGGACAATACTGAAGTGGCACTTCCCCAACCTTAGAAGGCATTCAGTTTTCACCATTAAATCAAGTATCATGTAGGCTGTCATTTTTCCATGGATGCTTTTCATCAGGTGGGAGAAATTCTCTTTCATGTCTAGTTTGCTGAGCATTTTAAACAGATGATGAATTTTTTCATATGCTTTTTTTCTACATATATTCAAACAGTTATATAGGGATTTCCCATTTATTCTGTTAGTCAGAGAAAATATACTGATTATCTTTCAAATGTTCACCAGTCTTTGCATCCCTGAGATAAACCTCCTTTGGTCATGATGTACTATCCCTCTTACACATTTCTAAATTCAATTTGCTGATATTTTACTAATGGTTTCTAGATATATGTTCACAGTGATAAAATTTCAGTATGTCCTTTTTATGGTTTATTTTCCAGGTAGTAAGAGAAAGTTAGCAAGAAACTGAAAGGTCAGAAGGCCTTGGTTCTTACAGGTACTGACTACACGAGTGTACACACAGATCCTTTTTGCCTGTGTGATTGAGAGAGAGAATTTTCCTTGAATAGGTTCTGCTAAGATGTCCAGCCCTAGTAACAATAAAACAAAATTTCTCCCAATCTGATTCTGCATTAGCTGTTCCTTTGTCTTAAATGCTCTTCATTCACAAGGTAAGCATACACATCAGCTCACCACCCCAACATCCAATCTAGATATAATGGGGTGTTCTCTTTCCCATATTTTTCTCTGGCTGTTGTATTTAT
Source organism: Thryonomys swinderianus (assembly GCA_004025085.1). Taxonomy (NCBI): domain Eukaryota; kingdom Metazoa; phylum Chordata; class Mammalia; order Rodentia; family Thryonomyidae; genus Thryonomys; species Thryonomys swinderianus. The sequence continues at coordinate 8,496 of PVIC010035517.1, read as the reverse complement.
TTGGCAGCTTATGGTTTGCTTTTTCCCACTGAAATACATGCTTCACCATGGCAGGAGTCCTGACTGTCTTGCCCATCCATCCAGCACTGTGGTAATTTTGAAATATATTCTCAAATTCTCTGATACTTCTAATCCTCAAAAGACAGGGCTTAATTTTCTTCTAATTCATAGAATATGGTGGAAGTGATGGCATATGACTTCTAAATTTAATTATAAAGGCCCTGTGGCTTCTTGGATCACCTACTTTGGGGGACACCAGCTGTCACAACTGGAAGACACTAAAGCAGCCCTTATAGGTTTTACATGGTGAACATGGTGACTGAAGGGCTCCTACCAACAGTCAGCAAGGAATTGAGGACTTTGCCAGCAGCTATGAGAATGAGCCAGCCTGGCAGAGTATCTTCTGGGCCTTGGCCTTAGGGTGCTCAGAGCTGTGGATGGCATCTCTGCTGTGATATCCCCAGAGATGCTGAACCACTACTGCGTAGCCATGCCACTCAAATTCCCCACTTACACAAACAGAGAGTGTTTGTTGCTGTACACCACGTAGGTCTTTGTAAATTATTATGCAGGAGTAGATAATGTATATGAAGGCTGAATCACCAATTGTATAATGCCAAGTGTCCACATAGATCCCAATATACATTTGCTAAATGACTATATAAATAAATTATCAGTCATATCGTGCTTTAAAGTTTGCAAGCTACTAGTGTCCTCATTTGATCCTGAAAAACCTTACACAATTGAATAACTTTATATCATATATGAAAGATATATCATATATGAAAGATATATATGAAGATATATTGGACAGAGAGCTTTTCTTCCTCATTTTGCAGATAAAAAGCATGTTCAGAGCAGTTAAGTAAAATCATTCTTGGAATCTTTTCAAGGTCACAGGGCTTGTGAGTGAAGAACTCAGATATGTAATTCCAAATCTCCTACCAAAGGGTACCAGACACTAAGAAAAGACCACACTTAAAAGGTGGCTTTATGTCACGGCATACTAATACCAGTACCTACTCTAATATTTTGGCATTCAACTTACATAAACAGGAGGAATACTATATATACATCTTCTACCACCTGTTACATAACCAGTACCTTTTAAAACAAAAATATTTTCATGTAATTAATAATGGCATTTTAAAAAATTAGAAAGTAGACAGAAGATGAAGGTACAAAAAAGTATCCTAGAAATTCTATTTTTCATGATTTTTACTACCCACAAATTTGAGTTTGTGCAAGCACTAGTTCTTTCCTTTTCAGAATGTCCTGGAAGCTCTAAAAGTCAAGTTTACTCCAAAACTGAAGTGGAGGACAATTACAGGGGTTGGGGGACAATGATGATCAAATGATAGTCAGAGCCTTTCATCACTACCATCCAAAATGATGATCAAATGATAGTCAGAGCCTTTCATCACTACCATCCAATCTATTCCCTAGACATTATTCCATTAAACTAAGCCTTTTATGCTGTAACTTCCCTGGCTAAGTTAAGTTTCATAACAGAATAAGAGTTTTTGACTTATGTATCATATCCAAGAAGTATGAGAAAGGATAGTACATACTGCCTTACGGGAGAAGCCAGAAGATAGCAGGTGGACCTTACAATTGGGAAATAAAAGGAAATGAGAGACTGAAGGAGAAATGACCACTCATACACTGAGAGTGTATGAGAAACTGGAAAGCCAAGTGGAGCCACTGTAGACCAAAGCCTAGTCTGTGGAGCCAGAAGCTAAGCTTTACCTTGGCTGTGTCATGGGGGTTGTGGATTGTTTTGATGACAGAGATGTGGAACACTGGGGCCTGTGGTACCTTCACCTTGCGGAACTAAAGCCTGAGGCTTACAGTGTCTGATTACAACACGTTTCAAATGCACTGCTTTCATAAACGGACTGACTGTACCCAGTCAATTAACACACACTTTATGACCTCATAGAAGTGCTTTCTTCACTTTCTTTCAAGACCCTAGAGAGAGGGAGTGTATTGATACTGCCAGCACACAACAGATTCTTTTTCTTTTCTTTTTTTGAGACAGGGTCTTGCTTTGTAGTTCAGGCAGCCCTGAGCTCACTATGTAGCTCAGGCAAGCTCGAGCTCAGGAATTTTACTGCCTCTGCCTTCCGAGTGCTGGGATTACAGGCTTGAGGCACCAAGCCCCACATTGTTGTATGTGGTTGTTGGGGATCAAACCAGGGACCTTGTGCTTGTGAGGCAGGTGCCAAAACCACTGAGCTAACTCTCTGGCCCCATACCCTAGGTGTTTTTAAATGACTTATTAAGGATGATGCATAAATATAGCTCTTTAGTGTTTAGTTGTTTGGTAGGCATGAATATAAATCTAGACTTGTGTTACTATGAGCTTTGTCTCTCTAAACCTCGAATTTTGAAGGCCTATAAATCCCAAGACGATGGTATCCCAATATGATGGTATCTGGGAAGTATTTGGGTTTAGGTGGGGTCTTCATGAGGGGAAGAAGAGATATCAGAGGACTCTGCCCTCCCCTCTCTGTGTGTGTGTCTGTATGTCTCTGACCCTCCTTCTCACCTTTTTCATCCCTCTCTCCCTCCTTCCTTGTGAGGACAAAGAAAGAAAAGAACAAGTGGGGAAGAGATCCCTTACCAGGAAGAAGTCAGCCAGAACCTTGATCTGATACTTCTCGCCTCCAGAACTAAGACAAATAAATATCTGTGGCAGTTAAGCACCCTAGTCTATGGTATTCTGCTATGGCACACACAGCTAGGATGTGTTTTTATCTCTAATACCAACTTGATATTAACGCTTATCTAATTCATGATCCTGGTCACAAATACAAAATGTTAAGTACATTGGTTATAAAATGTCTGTAAATCCTCTGACATTTTGCCCTTGATAAGTGGAGTTTTCTTCTCCCTTGCTTCTGTCTTAAGCCCTTGCAAACTGAACTTACTGGCTGACTAATAGTATATGACAGAAGTAACTACATGATTTCCTAGGGTTGGTTATAAAAGGTGATACGATTTCCACTGGTTCACTTTGGGACAAAGATTCATGGAATCCAGCCACTAGGTTGTTACAGCCCATACAAAAAGATCACACATATAGGCCCATGCATAGGCATTCCAGGTGACAGCATGCTAGCTGAGGTCACAACTAACACACTAACATCAAAACATGAGTGATTGGGCCGGAGGGTTAGCTCAGTGGTTCCGGCGCCTGCCTCTCAAATGCAAGGTCCTGAGTTCAATCCCCGGTGACCACATACAATGCTGGGCGTTGAGACTCATGCCCACCAGCAATCAATGCCACATACCACAGTGCCGGGCGTGGTGGCTCACGCCTGTAATCCCAGCACTCAGGAGGCAGAGACAGGTGGATTGCTGAGTTCGAGGCTTACCTGGGCTACATAGTGAGCTCAGAGCCAGCCTGAACTACAAAGCGAGACACTGCCTCAAAAAAAAAAAAAAGAAAAAAAAACATGAGTGATCAAGCCTCTACTCCCAGCTACTGAGTCACTTGTAGGTCTGATGTTTCGATAGCTTAGACTTCAACTCATCAAGCCATCTTTGTTGTGCTTTGCCTGAATCCCTAACTTTATTCTTTTGCATCTATGTTACTCTGTTAGCTACAGATCATAGGTGAGTGAAGACTGAACTGAGAATATGATTATGTATTGATGGAAATTCTTCATTATACTGAGAAAATACTTAAAATTTAGATTTTGATCACAGAGGAAAAACACCTTCACTAATGTAAATCAGCTTAGTTCTATAGCTAGTTTCCTGTCTGCTAGTGTAAAGGATCAAGGAAGAAGCATAAGATGACAGGTGTGCTTTTATCTCTGGAAAGTTGGCTCTAAATATGTTATTGAGTTCTGGAGTTCCTAGATGTCCCAACCAAGCAGACATTGGGCTAGACTCACATAGGCCGGAGACAAAGTGCACCAGTACCAAAAATACTGAGCAGCATTTATAAAGTAGGGCTGGTCCCAACAGTGTACATGTATCAGGGCAGAAAGTACAGCAGAGAGAAATTCTTTACTTCTTTATTGATGCAGCCTGCATCCTGCAGGTCCAGGGACAGTTGCAGATGTGCTTGAGGAGGATAGGCTTCCTGCTCTTGTAATATCCAAATGGGACTGCAGTGATGGCATGAGAGGCATGTCTTGTGTTGCTTCCAACACTTTGGAAAATGCCTGATTTCATCAGATTATTTATCAATAATTGAAAAAGGTAAATTTGTTTTACTTTCTTTTCAAGAGTAGGTATCTTGTCAGAATAAAATATACTCCTAAAAATATTCACTGTAAAATGACTGAGTTTTATAATATATGCAATGGGCTCATGTCAGAGAATCCACTGCTAGCACTGCCCACATTCCAACTGTCATTCAAGATTACTTGTGAGAACAGGAGCAGGGGCGGGGAGCTGCTGTTCCTGGTGAGCAGGAGATGCAACTACACCAGTATGCTGAGCCTTCTGAGCTCAGTTCCTTCAGGTCTATGATTTACTAAGGGAGCAACCCACAAAGTATGGCGTGAATACGAAACAGCTGGGGGTGGGACCAGTCCTCTTACAGACAACTTTCACTCCCCTTCTGCAGCAGGCATTGACTGGATACAGAAAAGGAACCAGATCAGTTAATCTTCCTTTTATCTGGGTGGCATGAAAAAGTACTAAAAGACCAAAAATGTAAGGGTGAGGAGACATGGCAGGCATTTTTGAAATTCACAGGCAGTATGTATTTTCAAAACACCTGGGGTGGGGCCAGGGATTTAGCTCAATGGTTCCAGCATCTGCCTAGCAAGGACAAGGTCTTGAGTTTGATCCCCCGTACGGTGACTCACATCTGTAAACCCAGGACTGGGAGGCAGAGGCAGGAGGATTGCTGAGAGTTCAAGGCCGGCCTGGGCTACATAGTGAGTTTAGGGCCAGCCTGAATTACAAAGTGCAACCCTGTCTCAAAAAAAACTAAAAAAGCAAAACAAAACAATACAAAAACCTGAGGTGAAAGAAACTCCCGGCATCATAGGGAAAGCTATGTTTAAAAGGGGCCTCTTTGAACCATGAGACTGCATTCCCAGCTCTGAGCCACTCTAGGGACCCTCAGACAAGACCTTCAGGAAGTGAGGGCAGCATAAGAGGTAGAGGCAGCTAAAGAGAAGTCATACAGATGCTCTTCTTTCAGAGCAAAGGAAGTGCCAGCTCTGAGTAAAGCCTCTGTGCATGACAGGGGAGAGGTACAGTGTGGATCTTCAATGTTCCCTGGAAGCCCCTGTGTTGAGGGTTGGTCCCCATGAAGAGCTACTGGGAGCTGTAAGAGGTAGGACCTGGAGGGACATCTTGGTTTCACTGGAGGCTTCCCCTTGAAGGGGTTGCTGGGACTCCAGCCCTGCCATAGCTCTTTTGCTCTCTGGTGATGAGGCAAGCAGTTTTGGCTCTGCCACATGCTCTTGCCAGGATGTGCTACCTTGCCACAGGCCCAAAGCAATGGAGCTAATCTATCAAGGACTGAAATGTGTAAAACTGTGAGCCAAAGTAAACTTTTTCTCTTTCTGAGCTGATTCTCTCAGGCATTTGTTATAGGAACAGAAAGCTGATTATCATAGAGGCATGCTACACAATTATGTCACAAGCAAATTCAGATTTAGACTCGGTTTTCCATATATATTAAATACTTAAAAATACATGATACAATGTAATTTGTTGCAATTTTCTGTTCACACAAACAAACAAAAAAAAAACCCTAAAACCAAAAAATCCTAGGGAAGTGAAGAAGGGAACTCCAAGAATCCTCCAGAAGAATCTAAAAGTATATTACTATCTTACTGAATATACAAGCCTTACCTTTTCTGTTGATATGAACTGAGCCCAAGTGTTGTTTCAGTCTGTAAAAGCAAGGAAATCATGATGAAAATACTAAAACCAAATTTTTATACTACCTACATATAGAATATCCAAAACACTTTATTGTACCTTCAACTTAGACCTAATATACACTTAGATTTTCAGATTAAAATTGATCCCCAAATCATGAAATCACTGGTCACATTAGGTAATTCAAATGAGAAAATAATTTGGTTCAAGTTTTAAAAATACATGGCAATAATATAAAATAATGTAATTTATTTTGTCAAATAATAAAAATCCTACAAGAGCTTTATTTGTGGTCATTTCATTGTGAAGATGTGTGCCCCTCACAACCCACCTTTTGCCAACAGTAAGCTGTGTGTTGTGTCTACTGGTCCCTGCTGCCATGAAATTTGGTACACAGCAGGGATGTGAGGGAGAGGCATCCAAACACAATATTAGTATGTACACATTAAAAAAGGATTAAGAAAGGGAACAAATACATGATTTCTTTTTTTTTTCTTGAGACAAGGTCTCACTTTGTAGTTCAGGCTGGCCCTGAGCTCACTATGTAGCCCAGGTAAGCCTGGAACTCAGCAATCCTCTTGCCTCTGCCTTCCAAGTACTGGGATTACAGGTGTGAACCACTACACCTGGCACCTGGCACCTGGCATCATGGTGTGTGGTACTGATTGCTAGTGGGCGTGAGTCACCATGCCCATCATTGTTGTGTGTGGTTACCAGGGATCAAACTCAGGACCTTGAACTTGCTAGGCAGGCGCTGGAACCACTGAGCTAAATCTCTGGCCCCTAGATGATGTATTTTAATACATCATGAGGAAAGCTTGACTAGACAGCTAACATTTACACTAACACCTGAAAAAGAGTGGTGGTGGCATGGATGCTTAATAGAGGGAAAGAGCATATGCAAAAGCCTTAATAAAGAAACCAGCTTGTTCAGAAACAGACAGCATATCTACCCAGCTGTCTTGAAAAAAGCCTGGAGGGCTAGGCAGGAGCCAGTCTGCATTGTATCTAGTTAAGATACCATGATAAGTAGTCTGGGTCTTATATGCTAAATACAACACAATGATCTGAAAGAGTAAGAAACAGACTGACATGTCTTATTGTCCTGGCCATGTACAGATGATGAGTTAGAAGAGGAAAACAGAGAAAGTAGGATGTTGGGAGGCTACTAGTATAGTTGAAGGGAAGAAGGACATGAACATGTTAATGCTGTGTGAGAAAATGCCAGCACTCCAAGGAATACCACCAGTGATCTTACCCAAAGGCAAGCTGCTATATTTTAATTAGAAAAACCACCAGTGCTGTGGCATTTCCCCCCATTAAAATACAGAGTTAGACAAAGAAATACATGTACTTCAGGAAATGTTTTATCAACATGCGGTGTTATTATCATACGGGCAGGGGTCCCTAGAGGATATTGTATAGTGCAGAAAACTGACTATACTGCTGGCCCTTAGAGGAGAAACTGAAATTGTGTGCACAGCAATCTCAAGATCAAGGTTATCCAAGCAGCAGTTCACTGTACAAATGAATGTCTGGAAGCTAATGGCAACTCCTTTGAGCATTCCTTGCAATTTTAGAAGTCAAAGGTAATTGTATTGATCTCATGATTTCTCAATAAATTTACAATTAAAATAGTCATACATTTTGTAGTTGTTCTTTTTTTTTTTTTTTGAGACAGGGTCTTGCTTTGTAGTTCATGCTGGTCCTAAGCTCACTGTGTAGCCCAGGCAAGCCTGGAACTCAGCAATCCTCCTACCTATACCTCCTGAGTGCTGGGATTACAGGCATGAGCCACCACACTCAGCACTGTGGTATGTGGTACCGATTGCTGGTGGGCGTGAGTCACCATGCCCAGTATTGTATGTGATTACTGGGAATCGAACCAGGGACTTCGCACTTGCCAGGCCGGAACCACTGAGCTAAAGCTCTGGCCCTCAAAATAGTATTTTGTTCTTGAGACAGGGTCTCGCTTTATAGTTCAGGCTGGCCCTGAGCTCACTATGTAGCCCAGGCAAGCCTCGAACTCAGCAATCCTCCTGCCTCTGCCTCCCGAGTGCTGGGATTACAGGCGTGAGCCACCACGCCTAGCTCAAAATAGTATTTTAAAGTATATGAGAAAAGAATGGCAGATGAGGGTAAAGTTCCTATTTTTTGAAGGTACATACCAGATAACCTATAAGGGTGTCCATAATTAAAATGCTTTAGCAATATAACTTGGGTGTGTGCATTTATGTATAGATGAAGCAAATACAGAAAAATCTGAACTTTGGGTCTATCTGGGATGTGGGTTTTCACCAAATTCTTTTGCTGTACTTAAAAATTCTTTCATCTTTTACTATGAAAATTTTATCTACTGAACAAAGAATGGAGAAAATATTTGCAAATAGCCTATCTGGTAAGAGGTTAATAAACTCTACAGTTCAACAAGGAAAACAATCTGACTCAAAAATATGTAAAGCCCTTGAATGGACAAACATTTGTACAAAGGAGACACACAGCTGGCCAGCAGGCACACGGTTCAACATCACTAATCAAAAGGAACATACAAATCAAAATTACAACAGTATCACTTCATAGCCATTAGAATGGTTACTACATTTTTTTTTTTTTTTTTTTTTTTTTTTTTTTTTTTTG